>QGMJ01000950.1:0-11188 GCA_007821545.1 Lachnellula subtilissima
ATAATGCGCTGTTTCCTACTGTAAGTCTCCCCCCCCTTTCCCCCCCCCCCCCGAATCTCTCTCTAATCAACAAGATGTTCTTACTAATACTTCACTAACATCCTCACCCAGACAATCGCCGAAGTCTTCGGCCTCCAAGCCTACGCCAGCGTCAACGGCTTCATATACTTCGTGCGCGGTCTCGGTCAGATCTTTGGAAGTCCAGTCGGTGGTAAGATATTAGGCGAGAGCAAGCTGGCGAATTACAGGAACGTTGTATTGTTTGATGCAGCGCTTCTTGGGGGGGCTGCGCTGTGCGTGATTGGGGTGAGGTTTTGGGATGCTGTGGATAAGAGGAGATGGATGTGGAAAGCGTGAAAGGGTTCCTACCTAGGTAGATATGATTATTGCATTGTAGTATTTTTGAGTATCCTCGGAGCCCTCTTTATGAGAAATCAGGCGAAATTAAGGACGGGAGAATTGTTTGGCTTTCTGCATTTGGAGTAATCTCAAGGGTGGTATTGACAAATCAAGTAGGATCTTACAAGCCTTGCAGAAGACAGTGATTATTAGTACAGTGTAGTTGACTTCATTAACATATACAGTCCATTACACGTAATACAGCATAGCAATCTACAGTCAAACTTATACTTTCTTGGAGCTCTTGACTCCAAGAACATCCTCCCACTTCTTCCTCAGATCCTCCATCTGGGACCAGCATTTAATCCCCAGCACTTCAAAATCTTCTCGTGCCTCTTTCGTCAAATTAACAACGCCTCTCTTCCTCCCCTTCCTTCTCGCAATATCATCTGCGTTCTCAACAGTGCCATCCCATCCCCAGCCAGCCACTTCTGTCTTCATGACTCTTTCTTCACCACCTCTGTCAGTTGCAGACCCCCATTTTGCCTTCTTAGCCCCATTACCCTCCATAGCATCGAGTTTCTCCATGTCGGTGAGTGCCAACCAGACAGGTGCAACTGCTGCTTTGTAGGGCTCGATTGAATGCCAGGGGCTGCCTAACCAGCGTACAAATAAAAAGACAAATTTATAAATCCAGACCAAAAGGACATTCAGGGGCATAATCTCTGAAGCGAAGATACCAGGGTGTGTCAAATACATCGTTGGCTTCGCCGATGGTAGTTTCTCCTCCCCAGCGTCGCTTTCGGTTTTGGTAACAGTATTCAAGCTGTCAAAGAATGGTGCTGCAATGCGCTGAGTGGATGGTAGAGAAGAAGTTAAGGATAGCACGTCAATCAGACGTTTTGTATCTTCGTAGGGCGTCTGAGATTCGAGGCCCTGTATATCGTCGATGTTGAGATGCTCCGAGAGGGCCTCAACACTAGAGACCCAAATGATTTTCCCACCAGCATGAGAGGAAGACGAAGCAGGACGGGAGAGAAGTGGCATTAGCTCATGAGCAAGGATGTAATGCCCAAACACATTGGAGCAAAAGACCTCGCCAAGAGGGGGCTCGTCGGGCTTTGCTTGATTCGAAAGTAAAGGTTGTTTCTCTTCATCCGAGTTTTTCGCCTCAAAAGATGATTGGGACCGCACGACAGCCCCAATATTCGGTAGTTTGAATTTCGGCCATGTCACAGCTTCCACTGTGTCAAGTAAGACGTCTCGGACAGCAGGTAGCCAGTCAACACCAACCCAACCTCCCATCCCCGCACTCAAGATCACCACGTCCAATCTTGGCAGGCGGAGGCCGCTCAAGCCCCAACCCCAAGATCTTTGCGCACCAATAGACCCACGTTCCTTACTCAGTGCCCAACGATCCTGCGTCGCATCTTCCGAAAAACTCTGCGTGCCTGGGGATCCATGAGGGAGCCTCAGTCCGTCAATGGTAGTAGCATCGGGACTCCCTATCGTGCCATTGACCAGTCTATCGGCGAGCGCATAAACGCTCCGCAGATTACAGAGATCAGCTTCCACGCCTAGGAAGTGCACTCTCTGAACCACCTCCTCCCATCTATACTCCCTTCCCTGGGCTTTAGCTTTCTCGCGAAGGCTTGTCGCGAAGGGCGAATATTCAACCAGTCTCTTGAGATGAGCTCGCAGCCGGGAAATAGTGTAGCGTGTCTTGATGGGGGTTCGAGTGCAGAGGACTAGAACCAGATGCTTGTTCGGAGACGTCGAAGGAGAGGTGAGGAATTCGTCGATGATTCGTGAAGCAATTGAAAACCCGAGGCCACTGCTTGCGGATTAGCACTGTCGTACAATGTTTCGAAAATAGAAGGGGCAGGGAATCATATGTAGAGCATGCGTGGGACAAGCAATGTCGAGGGGTAGAAGCTAGACAGACAGACAGACAACTTACCTGTTGGCGCCGGTGATCAGTGCAAAGAGCTGGCTATCGCTCGTCTCCCATGGCGGGAGTCCCATTTGGCAGATTGTTCCTCGAGTGAAGGAAGGTATTGGGTTTTATGATTATTGGAGAGGCCGGCGAGTTGAGGTGAGGCGGATTGAGATTGCTCCTACTTAAGTTGTAGACATTCGAGCCGAAAATTACAGTAAAATTTACGTCGAAATTGACAATCCCCGCATGTGAGGTCGCGCTACTCGAAGATCATGGGGTAGGCTGCTTTTGGATTGACGTTGCCTTCAGGGGTACAAAGCATCTTGATTTCATTTCAATTTATGGATCCTGAATTTCTAATAGTGTTCTTAGAGGGCAAGGGGAATAGAACTGTGCATCACGGGAAGATTTTAAATAGGATTAGCAAAGTTGAAAACAAATGGTATCGATATCATTCCTTCAACGCCACGCTATCAAAGTGTCAAGAAAATTCGGAACGTCATCAGACACTATAAAGAAAAGCCCAAAGAAACCTAGACGTCCTTCCTCTCCTCGTCTTCACTATCGTCTTCATCTTCCGCTCTGGCTTCTTCGCTCTTCCTCCTCCGCATTTGACCCCGTTCGCGCATTGCCCCCCTAATCTTCATGCTGACCTCATCAAAACCTCCTTTCGCATCCAGTGTGCTAAAACTTTTCAGGGGGAAGCCTGCGGAGCCCACTGCTCCACCACTGCTACTGCTCCGACTTCTGCTCCTTGATGGTGGTCGGGTTGCAAAAAGCGCAATGTTCCCAATATTTCCAAAGGACTCGTTCCGAGGTAGGTGGCTCTTCATGCTTGAACCGCCTCCAATCGATGCTTCTGTATAACTTCTGCGGAATTGGGGAGAATTTTCTGCTTCAGATATACCAGAATGGCTGCTGTCTCGACGATGGAAGCCACTCCCAGTAGGCGATGTAGGGCTTAGTTCTCCATCGGCCCGGAGCGGATCCGTTACGATTCTCGCAGCGTCAAAGTCAGGGAACATTTCCGGACCTAGTGTATTGATCACATCAGTGACTTCGGTGCTCAGTTGAGCCCGGCGCTGCCGAAGCTTGTGGAAGGTGTTGCTGGAAGTCGGATTGAGTGCCAGTACAAGAGGACGTAGAGATTTGACTATATCCATGCCAACCTCACCGAAACGCAAAGCAGCATATGTGATTGCGGGGAAGAATATGTATCCGAAGACGAAGACTGCCCACAAAGGAACCCATCCAGGCATGTAACCTTGCACCCTGTTGCGATATGTCCAATACGCCAGTAAGAAAGTGTAGAGGTTGTACAAGATAGGGGCGAAGGCAAGGGCTACCAAAAGTTTCCAAGTGGCCATAACGTCCCGACCTTGAAGCTTGACAGTAGAGGCAGCAAGCGCTTCTCGTGACTTTTTTATGCTGATTATCTTGGAGGCCACGAAAACAGGCGCGAAGAGCACAAGACCAGGAAGTACGCCGATTGAAAGTACGGAAATCTTTCCCAGTCGGTAGAAGAGCAGGAAGATGACTTTTGGTATCGAATATTTGGCGTACTCTACTTGGTGATCTCGCAAGTTCATGTAATGCAGTTGTTTGTTGTAATTATTCACCGACTTCTTCAGTGAGATGATCCTAGGGTCATCTTTGTAGTGCGTATACCCTTTAACGAGTCTCCTGTTCAGCTCCACGACCATTGGCAGCGGGAGCTTCTTCCCGGTAGAATTATATAGCCTTCGAGCAGCCTGGATGAGCATTAGGGTATCATAGTCGGGGCTTGTGACCGTAACAGCAACCAGAGCTTGGTAGACAGTGTCCAACAGCTGGCTGACGGCTTCTCTCCGCTCCCCATTCTTGTAGAGCTCGACCAGCTCTTTTGGAACGTCGACAGGGTTTCCAAACTCGATGACGGCACGAGACCGAAACTTGTGTGCATGGAAGTAATTCATACCACAGGGCACGATCTTCAATCCACTGTTAGGGTTTGCTGCCAATGCTCCCAGGGCCATAATAGCAACACCAGCTTTGAGAGGTAACAGTTCTGTTCGATCATGACTACCTCCTTCCGGAAATATTCCTACCGCCCCATCTGCGCTCAAACGGTCAAACACGGCATCGTAGACCTGTGTCTGATC
Source organism: Lachnellula subtilissima (assembly GCA_007821545.1). NCBI lineage: Eukaryota > Fungi > Ascomycota > Leotiomycetes > Helotiales > Lachnaceae > Lachnellula > Lachnellula subtilissima. The sequence continues at coordinate 4,420 of QGMJ01000950.1, forward strand.
CACTTTAGGGGCAGTCTTGTACCTCGAGCCTTCAAACCCTTCTTTTGGGCCTTTGATACTCTGGTCTGTAAATTTGCCATTGTCATCCACATCATCCCTCCCGGTAAGTTGTCTCATGGCTGCTGCACCTTTGAAGGGCTTCTTCAACCTCAACTCCTCGGCACTTATGACTTCCGCGATTTCCGTATTAGCGGCAGTTCCCTTGATACTAGGCAGAACCAATAATCCGCCAATCTGGACCTCCTTCCCATCGAATTTTGTCCCGATACCACGAATGAGAAGAGGGTCGCCAAGGGGCTCCGGGAGGTAGACTGTTCCCGAGCCAGGTTTCACCATGTCAAGAGCCCGCCCAACCGGCACAGCACCAACTTTCCGTGCAAACCAGCCGATCAACCATCTGTTCATCGATTTTGCTGCAATAAGAAAGGCAGCCCTGCGGTGGCATTCGTTGCGAAGTGTACGCATGAGGATAAGAGGATCGACAAACTAAATATCAAAGTATCAGCAAAGTACATGGTGCGGATCTGAAGATAAGTACTTACCTGATTGGCATGCGGGGCTGCGACAAAGATCACAGGCCCTCGCCTGGGAACTTTCCATGCCCCTCGAGGGTGTACTTCTCGGAAGAAAAGGTCAACGAGTATAGAAAAAGTCCACAGGAATACATCGTACACCCAGTTTGTCATGGGAGACCGTTCCTTGTGTGGGAGCTTATGAGGTATGTGCTCGTGGATTTCCGATTCTTTGGCCATATTGACAAGTGGTAAGACGGTCGAAAGAGATCGAGGGTCGCAGATTCAAACAAAACGTCTGATGCACGGTAGTAGTTTTTCGCCGGCAAAGCGGTGGTGGCAGGGTGGGTGGATGAGTGAGTGTTCTAGGCTTCACCTGCAGGCCGCAGCTCAACGAACTCTAAGGAGCAGGATCGGGTGCGGTTTGTTTAAGAGATATGGTGGATTAGAATTCGAGATCGTGGTTGGAAGAAAGACTTCATGTTAATTGAAAAGTCGGCCGGCTTGTTGAATTTCCAATTACAAGTACTCCGCTGTTCTTTTTTTTAACATGTCGACATCACATCACTTTGTTCTGTGGCTGTGGTGATCGGATTGTGGCGCTAGCGTGACATCTCTAGCCGCGGTTAAGCGCTACCTGTATCCTTCCACATCACATCTTGTACCTTCCTAACTTCTTAAGCTTGCACAAACGTATTTCCGTTCAGCTATACTGGAGGAACTTACGCAAAAAGTCTAAAGGGGCCACCAACGTATATACCGTCAGCCCGCCAAGTTCAAGTATTCCCCATACTAGGCCACTAGATAGGGACAGACAGAATATGTCATTGCAAAGTTTGGGGGAAATTACCCCTAGACCTACTAGATGCGATACATCAGGTCCTAGGTAACCTACAACTACCACTTTAATTAGGACACATGGAAACACCAAGTTGCCTTTGTGTGGCATTTCACATCTAGGTCACTGGGCTGGGCTTAGCGTCTGCATAAAAGCCCCCATGAAGAAAGGTTTACTATCCTTATATGTTTATTTCAATGCATACCTTGTATGTACTGTTATACTGAGCGCAGAGCACCTTATCTACCCTTACTAATGAAAGATCATCATTACTTTTCCTCTTGTAACTTTCTGTGTGCCGAGCTTTGGTTCCGCGCTTTCCCCGACGTCCTCTTCCCATCTCACTCTTACGTCGTTACAATCGAGGAAGTTTGGGAGGTAATCCATTACGGCCAATATCTCCAAGGTCATGCGGCAACACCTGGTGATATGAAGAAGCTGAAGCCATGGTTCAAACTTCTCATGGAGAACAAGACTATTTCCAAGTTGGAACTGGATCAGAAGCGGATGCTCATGTACCCATACGACGTCTTTGACCATACCATTGCTTTTGCAAGAATCATCAGGCCAGGGCATTGGCGTACGAGGTAACGAATCAGATTTCCGAGCTTAATTCGAGTTCTCATCGTGAACTTCACCTTGATGGCAATGTCATTGCATGAGTAAACAGATGTCCAGCTTTAGGATATTTCTAGTTCAAACATCATTAGCTCCTCTAGTAAAAGTTTTCTAGCTCGAGCGGCTGAGAATCGAAAAGGGGGAGATATGCGTGATAACTGCGGCTATTTTTAGACTTTCAGATCAAATTTTCAGATGTATCAAAGGTTTCCTTTATGCAGTCCAGGGTTCTATATAGTCACATTGTCTCTAAACTTCGGTTTTTTCTTTAAATTGGACGTCTCGGCAATCTACACCGTGTTCTTACTTGCATAGGCCATAGCGGATGCAAGTCAGAATATAGTGTTTTTGAACCAATGAAGACCTCTGGAACTCGGTGCCTATTCTCCACAATTTTTTGGCTTACATCTAACCACCTTCGAACGGTTTTCGAAACCGGGAGGACGCCTAGTGATCAGTGATTACTGGCCGTGACATGGATCTTAAACAAAAAATCAATACCTTCGTATCGATACTGCGAATTAATTACGTTCCATGTGCAAACCTTTTGATAGTGAAATTAAAGGTTCAAACGTGCAGGTTAATAATTACCTTGATTTCGCTTATGTAGTAATAAGTAGGGAGGTACCTAGGTAGGTATACTTGTACACATTCACCCCTTCCCCTTATGCGGATCGTTACAGGCTGCCAGGTCATGAACCCCAAGGAACCTCAACGACGGTTTTCCTTCGGCACCTTAAGCTAGCCCTCGAACCCAAAGTCTTACCTTACAGCATCAACCAAGATGAACGCCATTACCATCCTCGTCTCTGCGCTCTGCTTGGCGGTCCTGCAATTTTCTGTCCAAGCAGAGTCTGCGCATGCATTCTGGTTTCTGCCAAGTGCCCCGATTACTAGAGTATGTTGACTGTAACTTTCTGGCTGGGGAAGTACTCATCTTTACAGTTCCAATCCACAATGGTGGTGCCATCAACACCTGGTGGGGGTCTCCATGCAGTTTGGCCAGGCCTCGAAAATGAGTCCGAGGGCTTTGTGTTCCAGAGCGTCTTGAGTGACTCAAACGGTGCTGGGAGCTGGACGTTCTTCGTCGAGTACTGCTGCAAGTAAGAAGATGCTTTCTGGATCTGGATACGGTTTTTGTGCTAAGATTGTTCCCAGTCCGAATTATGTGTACACACCTATCAAAGGTAGTGAAGAGCTATCCAGTATCACCTGTTTCTTTCTAACTGGGTGTATAGTCTACCCTGGCGACTCAATTACAAGCACATTCTCCCTGGACAATGGCTTATGGACTGATGCCTGGTCTCTTACCCCCGGTGCCACTGGTTCATCAAACGGACAGATACCGCAGATTGGCTCGTCGTCGAACTCATTTTGTAAGCCCCTTGACAGTCCTTTGCAGAGACGATTGCTAACTAACATCGAACTGAAAAGCCAACGAAGGTGCCTTGACCCAAGTAAGCTATGTATAACTCCCAAGGTGACAGACAACTGATAGTGAACAGGGTGTCCTGGCAATCGAATTGAAGGACGGAGGAGCGTGGGATTTTGGCGAGGTTCCATGGACCGATATCTCTGTAACGGCTTCGACGACTTCACCATGGTGTGCTTCAGGGCAAGTCTTCAAGTCACCATCCCGAGCTCGAACTGACTTTTTGCAGCTACGGTACAACTGCGTTAAATTATCAAATCAGCGGTGGTGTCCAGTCGAGCTCAGGCCCTTCCACGACATGTACATACCAGAGTCTACAATTCATCGGCCCTTCATAGGCGATTCCTCATCTCCTATTGCATACTGGTGGCTATAATGAAGATCGCGCTGGTCGTTAGATGGGGGTCATCGTCTTGGGAGGGAGATCGATGTGCTTGCTAGAGATGATTAATTGGGAAACATGAAAGAGTTGAGACAGATGGAGAGGATTATGGGGAGTGTGCCGGATTATATTGGGAAGCTGAAGGAGGTTAGGGGTATCGATGCGTATTTTGATATTTCGCCGCCGCCGGCTAGCTAAGGTATCTATCTCTTTGAACTGTTTCAGGAGTGCGAAGTGATGTTGGCATTGAGATCTGTGAGTGGGGGTTTGGTTTGATGGGATGTGGGGTCTGAGTCTGAGGGGCAATGTGAGAATTCCGCATGAAGGGGTCAGACATCGAGAACTAAGCTTTCGGAGGAAGTGTATATATAGTCGGTAGGATGTGAGGGGTCTGATTAGGATGGTTGGAATTGCATTGTTGGGGCCGGGGGAGAGGAGGGGGAGGAGCGCTTGACGGTGCGTAAAGGCTGTCGGGGATGGTGGATATTGGTGTTATTGTGCTACTTAATACCATGTAAGCGTTAATAAAGGAAGCGAAGATATTTTATATAATCAGATACATATACTCTGGAATCGTAGTAATATTGTGATTTTCGGGCTTTTTTAGGAAAACAATAGGGTGAATCTTAAATTATCTACAGCACGGTTCGCCTGCAGCCACCTCATGGACAATAGAAACCACACCTGCGTCCATCAACTCGACAAACAGTATCTTCAGTTATATTTTTCACGTTATCCAGAAACTACAATACGCCTTTAGTGTGGGCGCGTCAATTAACCCGTTTAGCTAGCGCGTGATTGGAGAATATTGTTTTTATTCATCACCATGAAAAATATGCCGCGCGTTGCCCCTGAACACAGAAAACAAGCATACAAGCCCGAAGACTTTTACCGGGTGCGGTACTTGCAAGTATGCTTTCTCTCGTATCGTGACTGTGTCTCTATCGAAATTGCTCCGAATAAGGCTTACAAGTTTCCAGAAGTAAGTCGCCATCTTGTATCCGAGGCGCACTGCACTGGCTGAAATTGATTGCTTGAAACAAAGGCCGGCGTGTGAAGTGCAATGAAGCAAAACCATCATGCCAGAGATGCGTCTCAACCGGTCGCAAATGTAATGGGTACACAGATAATCCCCCGGAAATCCAACGGCCTTCTGCCACCGTCTCGTCAGGTTCTGACACCTCAAATGCGCAGCTCATCAGCCTATCCCGATCGCCTTAAGCCGCTATAGATGGCAGTGAAAGAGAAGTTCGGTCACCCAGCTACTTCTGTCAAAAGACCGCTCCCTAGCTCACCCGCTTCTTCTCTGGTGACAATCTTTGGGATTTTTTCTCCAAGCCTCCAACCATGAGCCAGCAATCCGACACGCAGTTATTGCGTTGGGATCCTTACATGACAATTTCATGGAACATGAGGGGATGATCATCACGTCAGAATTAGAGCGATCTCGTGATGAGTTTGCTTTGCGAGAGTACACAATTGCGATTCAAACTCTTGTGCGGCCATTGATGGATCAGAAAAGACAATCTGTGGACGTTTGTCTCATTGCGTGCATTCTATTCGCGTGTTTCAAGGTAACAATTTCCCTTCGGACCTATGCTTCATCGCTCGGTATCCCAACGAGTGTTCTCCAAATATGACTCTTTGTAGAGCATGCAAGTCTGTTACGGGTCTGCCATGGCTCATATCAACAGTGGTAGCAAGCTACTGTGCGAAATACAGACTGATGCCGGAGCAACATCTCCCAAGCATGCCTTTTTTTTTAAGAGCTCAGCAATATCGTATGCTCCTATAGATGCCCTCGAAGGGCTTCTCATCCGTCTGAAACTTCAAGTAATAGAGGAACTAACTCCGTCTAAATACGTCAAATTTATACCAACACAAAACTAGATGGTAGGAGCTTCTGATTGGCGTAAGAAAACCAAAGATACTGCCCCGCAGTTCAAACCCTTTGCAAGTGTTGCAGATGCTTGTCCGTCTCCGATCTAGCACCGGTACTACACAATAACAACCAGCAGGCTCTTGGGACAATGGAACCGCGACAGCCGTCAGTATCCCAGCGCCAGACTAAGGAAGTGGAAACGTGACGGATTACTGCGTCTCAACGAATGGCATTCACAACTTGAGTTATTTCTCAAAACTCGACGAGCCAGTCTCTTAGTTTGGGAGATGAAAGGCGTGAAAATTCTTCAAAAGTATTAACTACTTTTTTGGACCTCACTAAATGTAGGTCCGCAAGAAGATCAAACAAAGTGGGACGAAGTAAGGCCCGCCTTCAAGGAAATAATCAACCTCGCAGCTGCAATTATCAAAATTTGTAACTCCGCCTCGGACCGAACAGCAGTTTTCTCTACCGATATAAGGATTACTGGGGCGCTATATGAAGTGGTGTCCCGCTGTCGGCATCCTGTATTTCGTAGAAAAGCGATTGTGGTACTAAATCACGGATTACGGCAGGAGGGGGCCTAGAACAGTGTTCTCACGGCGAAGGCTACCGAGCGGATGATGCTAGCTAAGGAACAGGGCTGTGGAGAAGTCTAAGAAGAGGCGGATGTGCCGGCTTGGGCTAGATTATCTCAAGTCAACCTGGGTTTTGATCCGATTGCAAAAAGGTCAATGTAATCGTATAGCCAGTCGGGGAGCAGGTTTGACTTAGCGAGGAAACTTTTCAAGGATATCGTAGAATGGTAATTAGCAGACACATCATGCTGTGGATCCTCATACATACATGAACTCTGTTGTTCTGAGCCAGGAGCGCTATGAACTATTGGAATCAACAGGTCACAGTATGTAAAGCAATATTGGAGGGCATTTGCTACTTTGCATCTGTTACTGTTCGAGACCGAGAGAGTCGGCTGATTTGACTTTGTGGCTCAACCTTTTGCATTGATCTTTTTGGCACACTAATAACTACTCGAAGCTGCAGAGGTTTTAATAGCCAGCCTTACGATAATAGTCGGTCTTTCATTCTTTACAAGCGAAGGAAA
>QGMJ01000951.1:0-11163 GCA_007821545.1 Lachnellula subtilissima
GATGGTAGGCAGAAGATGTTCATTGTTTACTGGAGTGGGACATTATGGCGTTTTTGCTTTCGGTTGTATCTATTCGCATCATAGCATCTCTACTCATATGGTTATTGCCGCATATCATGGGCAGGTGGTGGACAAAAGGGACAATTATCTATGGGAGTTGCTAAATGCTAAAAGGGCAGGCGTGGGATAAAAAGGGGTGGAATTTTATGCGGTACAGGTATACTTGATTTCATTTATAGAAATAGAAAAATCTACATACTTCACAAGGCCCGACGGTGAATCACGTCAAGGGGGGAGAGTATAGATAGATATCAACATTTTGTTTTTGTTTTCGAGCTACTTAGCGTTTAGCTTTCTTCTTTACACTCTCCACAAGACTACTCAACCCCTCTTTCTGTTCCTCTCCACCCTTCCTCTTCTTCTCCCTGCGCTCAACAACCCCCTCCCCACCCTCACTTTCGCCCCTATCCCTCTTCTTCCTCCCCTCCTCAAGCAGCGCCTTCATCCCCTCGGTCCCCTTGAACTTCGGATTACTAGGATCAATCGCAAACTCGTGATTCCCAAACAAGCGTCCCGCGAACCGCTCATCCCCAACATCCATCTCGAAGCCCGCCTGCAACCCACCCCTCTTACTCTCCCCTCTATCCTTGCGCTTCTTCGCCGCCTTCTTCTCGGCCCGCGCGATCTCGTTGATGTCAAAATGATCGAGATTCGTGGGCGCGTCCGTGCTCGCGTCCTCCATGAGGAGTTCTAGCTTTGCCTTCTCCGACGCCGACACAGCTGCTGCTGCGGCCTTGGCGTCTCGTTTTGCGAGACGGTCGGCTTTGCGGTTGGATTTTGAGGCTGAGGCTTTGGTCACTTCTTCGGTGTTGAAGAACGGGTCGTCGAATCCCAGTTGTTCCGTCTCGGCCGTCTCATCTTCGGGTTCTGGGGGTGGAGAAGCGTCGGGGTCCCGTCCTTCGCGCTTGGCTTTGGATTTCTCTTTGCGGCGCGCCTTGCGCTCTTTTTCTTTGCGCACGTACGCTTCGGCCGTCGTTTCGGACGTTATGGGAGTGTTGGAGAAGACGCCCGTCGTGTCGGTCGAGGCGGATAGGCCGGCCGTGAAGGTTATCTCCATGTCGCCTACGGGGCCTGCTTTTGATTTCTTGCTCGAGGGAGCGGGCTCGTCGGCTAGACCGAGCGCAGCGCGCATTTTTTGCCGTTGCAGGTCTTTCTTGCTGAGCTTGGGTTCTGCCTCGTGGTCTGGCCCTGGCGCTGGCTCTGCCCCTGGGTCTTCGGCTTCGGATTCTGAATCACTTCCTAGGTACGCTCGTAAATCGTTCTCGCCGATCTCTGCTCTGCTCCCGCTGAAGGCGCGGTTGATGGCGTCTTTTCGTGTTGCTTCTTCCGGGGCCATGTCCCATGTAAGCTTTACCTTGGAGTGCTGCAACGCGTCGGTGACGAATTCTGTAGGTCGGTAGTCTTCTGGTACACTGGTGCATTCATCGCGCGGTTTATCGTCGAATGTAGTGTCGTCGGGGATGAAGCGTAGGTCGAAGAAGTTGGCTGAGGAGAGATATTCGGTGCCATCTGTTGCCTCGTAGATGTTCTGTGCGGTGGAGACGTCGGAACATATGACTACTGCGTAAAAGTATCGTAATCGCTCGAGTTGGTATTGGCGGAGGGCTCCGTCGTCAAAGTCTTTCCCATCATCCTCTTTCTGCAAATCCTTCTTGATCTTCTCATCCTCCTCGCTATCTTCTGAATCCAGTTCCGACTCCGAATCATCCTCATCTGCCTTGCGCATGAAAATCTCTTTTGGTGGCCCTTCTAACTCTTCCCGCTCCATCCTCTCCTTGCCGAATTCGCTGGGGTATATGGAAACTTTTTGTATCCTGCCACCAGGCTTCACAAAGCTGGAAAAGACAGCCATCAGATCCCCAGATCGGACATTATCCCAATCCATATTCACAACCGCAATGCGCTCCGACACCTCGCCCATCTCAACAGTCGCCTGCTCACCCTGCATATCCGGGAACGTCGCCTCCTCCTCGATCTCCACACCTCCATCCTCATCATCGTCATCTTCATCCTCAGACGAAGATGAGAATCCCCCTCCACGAGCAGGATCATACCCCGCATCCGCAGTCCTCAATTCCTTCTCCACAACATCGTCCTCTTCAATCTCGACCTCGGCCTTGTCCTCGTCCTCCCCATCCGACTCATCAGGAACGTATAATCTTTCCAAGGCCTTCTTCTTGCCCTCACTGCTCAGCTTCCGTCCATACCGATCGACCTTAGCCGTGTTCGCAAAATCGTCATCCTTTAGCATGCGCGAGAAACGTTTGTCGATTGTTGTGCGCGTGTGCTTTTTTGACGGGAGACGAAATCGTGGGTCGGTGGTGAAATTTGAGAATCGAGGATCAGAGACATCTTCGGAGGAGGCGCCTTTGGGCGCTTTTTGTTTGGGCATTTTGTGTTGTGGTGAGAGGTTGTATGATTGAGATTGAGGTTCTGGTTTTTGAGGTTTCGTTCGAAGCTTTATTAATTCTGCCAGGCGGTGAGGATGAGGATGAGCCCGCCCAGTCAGCTAGCGAGTGACAACCCCTCCCCCTTTTTTAGCGCGACGCTTTTGTTTCCCTTTCTGTCCCGAGTCATCGATTCTGTTTCCTTTATAACAAGAACTACAAAACCAAGGGAGGGTTTTTAGGGTATGCACTTGAATAACTTGTAACTCGCCTTGAGTCGTAGTAAATAGAGTAATTACATTTGAAATTTTTAGTATATTTCACTTTACTTCTGTAATGTTTTATAGCCTTCTCCACAAAAAAGTCGTTATTATATTAAAGAAGTCTCGCAGGAGGTAGTAAAAACACGTAATAATCTATAATATTTCATGCTGTGTGGGAGATTAAATTTGATAATAATAAGTGCCGCTTTTGATATCTAGCATCAGGAACCATAATGATAAAGACTTTAGAGGGTTGTATTTAGCGGGCATTTTGTTTGCAGAACGTCTAAAACACTAAATAGATTAATCGTGAAAGTGGAGTAATGTGTCTACTTTCTTAATCAGACTTATCTCATAATTCAAAGAACAAGAGGCCTTCAGGCCAGCCTTAGAGTCCAAAATCGACAAGTCACGCAGGGTTCAGTAGTGAACTTATGAGCTCCAATGCCATTAGACCCGGTATGTCCCCTTGCCACTCAGTAATCCATCAGTAAGAGTATACTTGCATCGAACCTTTGATTGGTATTTCATTCTTCCTACGAATTGCTCTCGGAAATCCATCATCACGGAGCCTACTCTGCAGGGATTGTCGGTCGCCTCGACGCATCCAACCAATATTTAGCAAGGGCCTTGGAATTCCTGGATTCATACCACTCCCATATGGTGGGCCTTATAGTGTTAGCTCCTGATGTCGTCTCCCCACTCCAACTTAAACAGATCCAGATTTATGAAGTGCTGAATACAATAGCATATGCGTCGAGAAATCCAGAGATTGCACGCAATTGAGTTGCCTCACCACGTAAACTGGTGTTGATATTTTTATTAGGGTAGGAGTTGTCTAAACAAGGATGGCATTAGCTATCGAATATTGAACACTGGAATCCATCACTGTACTTACCCAGCAAAATTAATAAAGATCTCATTTGCAATTTTGATTGCGGTCGCAATATGAGCAGCCTTCTTGGGATGAAAGGGAGAAGCACGTTGGAGGTTATCCCCAATGCCTCGTGGAACCAAATCCGTATCATTTTGAACTGATTCCGGTAACCCGAGTACACATGCCGCCCACGGATCCTCCTCAGGACGGCGACTAACAGAATCCGGGTTCCAACTAGCATCCTCTTCGAGTGTAGTGGTAAGATCGTTGAACCAGACATTTGGGTTGTCCGCACCATAGGGTCGTCTTTATTTTCTGGCTCGCAAAACCGCCTGCCAGTGAAGTGGTCATCTATGTCGACAAAGGTTGCCGAGTCAAGACTGCCGGCAATGTTAGTCTTGATTTAGGCATTTACCAAGTCGACAAGATTATTCATTCTGGAGCGCGTTGAATATTTCATCGGCAGGACGGCAAGTATTCTTCTTGGGAAGAAATAAGTATTGTCACAGGCATCATTTTCGCGTGGCGGAGCAAAGAGCTTGGCGTATCCTGTAATGTATATTTTCCCGTTAGGTGCCAAAGCTTTGGATCCGATACTCTTGATAGCGTTTCTGAACTCTTCCACTTGGCTGGATTTTTGATCACCTTTTCGGCCTCAGTCAATGTCCAATTATAGGCTCTCTCAAATCGATCATATCCAGGGAGAAATCTGTATGGATAGACACAATCTACCTATAGATACATGGTCAGTAATTGTATCGCATCAAATAGATGGCAAGCCACCTACAACCACTTGGCCAAACTTGAAGTCATTTCCACTGATAGAGAGCGTGATAATGTCGAACTTCTTGCCCCCAAGTCTCTTGATCTGACCATCAATATCGCCCAGCAGGTTTCCAGAGCAGGATACAAAGCTTGGGAGATGTCCCTGACCAATGTGGAAGGGATTTAGCTTGGAAAGCAGCCATGGGTATGAGCCGTCCATACGGGCGCATGCATTATCTCTGCCATCTTCTGAGTCAGATAGGAATTTCCCAGAGCCAAGGCCGGTAGAATAGCTGTCGCCAAGGGCAGCGACTCTAATAAGCAAGTGTGGAAAGGGCGTGGAGATTAGAGGTTCTTGCTCATCTAAGGACACGCAAAGATGCACAAAACCGAGTAGCAGAAGCCAGGCGAGAGTCCCCATACCCACGCTCATGGTTGCCGGACCAGCAAAGAGACCCGGTAAGATATAGATAGGTACTTTATTTAAGAGAATCGGTGTTACGGCAGGCTGGAGAAGCTCTCTTTCCAGAGGTTGGCGAAGTCGCTCTGTGCTGATGCCTAATGCAAGGGAAGTGCCACCCTCGTGACCTGCTTCGTATAAACCTATTAATTTACATTCTCTTTGAATGCCTTTGCTAGCGCATTATATAAGCCATACAATGTCATATTAGAATAGTAAGGAATACGAAGAAAGGATGACGAGCGACTAGAGCACCTGACTTCCAGGCCTAGTCGCTAAATTTCAGCGTGCACCCCGGAGATTACAGGTTGACTTCGCCTAAAAGTCTACCCCTTTATATCGATCGCTCTTGCGCTTGCTCTATATGCCAACTCCCTAGCGCCCAATAGACTAGGCTTTGGGGTTTCTTTCTTGAGTACAAACCAAATGCTCAGTTGCAGAGAAATCTAAAAGATTATAATTGGCACCCGTAATCCTAGATGTGAGCAGAAAGGCAATTCCAAATAGTAACTAAAACCCAGGAGGACAAGATGATGAAAGATATACGGGTACGCCGAGGTCATTTATTTCATGATTTTGTGCTGACCGTCTCACTTCTAGAAGGCTGACACAGCGGTTCTAGACATTCCTCAGTCCCCACAGAATGCCATGTGGTTATACATGACTGTACCCTGGTCTACCTACCTTATGTACCTGGTAATTGTTGCATTCGGTGGCTTTGCAAAGTTCAGCATTACGACCATCCTGTCCAATGCAACCAAAAAAAAAAGCATTACAAATACCACAAATGATGTGATCTCTCTATACGAAAGGCTTTTACCCTGGCCCTACGCGACACATGTCTGTATTACATTATTCCCGCTCTGCTCGCCGGCTTTGAAATCCCAAACAACCCCAGAACTTCTGCCGTTCTATTTCCAACCCGTGAGGCTTTCGGCAAAAAATCCTTTCTCTTCCAGAAAAGCGGTACCTTGCACCTCGTACCTGTTTCAAACTTAGATAAGCTTGCCGTCCTGCCTGCAAGGCATTGATAAGATCTGCGCGGCAGAGAAGCTAAACGCGGGACGCAACGCCCAATCCGTCTAATATCTGCGTTTTAGCTCATCCTGCGCGCTCCTTGGACGGCATGCAAAAGACACATGATTAAGGTTTTGGTGCTACTCTGACATCGTATTTGGGGGACTGGGGGGTTAAGCTAATTTGATGGGACCGAGTTTGTGTGCCATTGGTGGGCTTTGATTCCTTCGAGGGGTGTGCGTCTTACACCATGGAATGTTAGTACAGAGCTTGTACAGCTATAATTGTGTAGCTATACGGGATGAGATATAAATAAGTTTATATATATAAGGTAAATTCCTGTAAGCTAAAGGAAATCTTCATCCAGACTTTTTTCTACATATTCATTAGTCATGCGTTCTTACAGCCCACTTCTAGCTCTAGTTCTCGCCAGCCGCTGCTTGGCTGCAGATGTTCCAAGTAATGTCCAAAGTTTCTATGATGGAATCAAGTCGGCAGGCTCCTGCAGTAATAAGTTGAGCGAAGGGTTTTATGCCCATGATGATGGCCCAAATAGTTTGTCCATCCACCCCACATCAAGACGCCTACTGACCGAGTGCAGCATTCTCGTACTGCGGCGACCATCTCGATGACTACCAAGTCATATACCTTCAAGGGACTGGAGGCGCAATGGCAGATATGGATATCGACTGTGATGGAGTGCAGCATGGGAAGGGTGATGATGGACGATGTGGATCATCTGGTGACACCCAAAGCCAGACGTCGTTCGAGGATACAGTTGCTTCATATAACAAAGGAGTGAAGGATTTGAACGCCTTCGTGCATCCCTACGTAGTGTTTGGAAACGTAGGAAGCAAGGGCTCATTCGATCCTCAAAGCAAGGGCGTTGAACCACTGAGTTTGATGGCCGTGGTATGCGGTGGCAAGATGGTATGATTGAAAATTTCCCGGGGGACGATGACCTATGCTGATGCTTCTAAGTTCTATGGTATATGGGGCGACGAAAACGGTGATGATGGACCAAAAGCAGTCATCGGAGAAGCGTCCATCTCAATGGCAACATTCTGTTTCGGCAACAGCGTAAATGGCGATTCCGGTCATGATGAAACCGACGTTCTATACGTTGCTTTTACAGGAAAAGACGCCGTTCCTGGAGCAAGTGCTGCCTGGGATGCTGACTCTGCTACCGATTTTGAAAGCAGCATCAAGTCTCTCGGCGACAAGCTCATCCAGCGGATTGGTGGTGGAAGTGGCACTCCCCCAAGCTCGTCGGATCCTACTCCACCGGCAACAACCTTGAAGACATCGACAAAGTCTTCCTCGGCGGGCGCTCCGACTTCTACTGGTAATTGCTCATGGCCTGGACATTGTGCAGGTAAGTCTCATATCGGCGGTGGATGAAGTGTCTGCTAACATTCAGCAGGTGCTACCTGCTCGAATGAGAATGATTGCTCTGATGCTCTGGTTTGCAAGAGTGGTAAATGCGCTTAGTCATAACTCTTAGGCTTCTATGGGAATACCTGTAAGATCATTGGAAATATCGAAATGGCACGGGGGCCTGGACGTTCGATGTTCTAGCTCCCTGAAATGACCAGACAAATGAGTCAGTGATGAGCAAAAGTCTTAGTCCAAACCTAATGATTGTTCCATTAATCAGTTAATATATCCCTCCACGGATTGACTTCCAGCTCCTTCTCTTGCAATCCAAGCCAGGCTGGAATCATCGATGGCGCATCCAGTGAATGAGAACTCTGACCAATGTCCATGAGGTCCTCCTGGGGTATTTGAAAGCCTTCGCTGTCGTCCTCATCAGCTGGTTTTAAACCACTCGGGGAAGTTGGTCGAGTAGGTAACTGTTCCTCATTTTCCAAGGACTCGTGTTCCTCGCCAATTTCGCTCAGTTGCTCGTCGTCCCAGTCCGACGTAGTTGAAAGAGAATCATCACCATCATACGGCTGTGTGTCTTCCAACTGGCAATCTCCTGTGGCCTCCCTGACCCTCCTTTGGAAGCTTTGGTAAGAATCTCTCAAATACCGTTGGCTGCAATGAACCTTTGTATCACCACCTCTTCGGAACTCAACAAGATCATAGCCGCAGATCCCCAATGCTGCGTCCCATAGATCTCTACTGTAGCTGCCAAAATTTGAATCGGGAGATCCATAGTATAGCATATCTGACACGGATTGTCCATTCTCGTTGATAGCGTAGACATCAGCGCCTGCTTGGATCAGACTAATTATAATATGCAGATGCTCAATATCAGTTACATCCCTGTTTGGGTGGGTTGCCATCAGGGCTATATGAAGGCAGGTATTTCCATACATGTCGCGAGCATCTATATTAGGACCCTTCTGAGGAAATATCTCGAAAGCCGGAAAATTCAATCTAGGGATAAAGCTTAGAAATTGCAACAGAATTGTTCGGCCCTGGGAGTCTCTCTCTTCTAGCTCAAACAAATTCAAGTACTTTACCATCTGCTTCGTGAATTCCTACAACTGGTTAGTGCGTTGGGTCAAAGTAAATGTTCAGACACTGAACTTACAGTGTCTCCATAATGCATATGATAGATTAATGGTGTAAACATTTCCACATCGCTCGCAAGCACATCTGCCCCGGCATCTAGGAGCAGTTTTTGGCTTTCTATTTTTTTCTTCTTAAAATAACCACCATAACGTCCGTGCGACAGAAGCGGCCGGCCTAAACCTAACCTTTAAGAGAAGCAGTTTAGCAGTGATTCGTCTGGCTTTTAGTCTGTGCTCACCTTGAATTGAACGGAACCAGGATCGCCAGGTCTGGCTCAATGGCATCGACATCCGCCCCTTGCTGTATAAGGAAACTACAAACGCGGGGTTGTGCATTGTTGTGAGCGTACTATAACCGCATTTTCAGTCGCACAATACTCCGCTCGTAGGTAAGTCACTTACGTTAAGCAGCGATCTTCCGAGCTCATCGCAATCCCTCAGTGAGGCTTTTCGATTTTGCAACAATATATGAATCTCATCCAAGTCTCCACTTTTCACGCAGTCAAAGACCTTCGAGCTACTCGGCACCATCGTGCGTACCAAAATGGTAGGGTGAAGTGTATGAAGGCCATTTCTGTCAATTGTCTGCCTAAAACAAGCTGATACTTTTGCATTGAAAGAAGGTAGAGCACTAGGAGTAGGAAGGAAGTCGAGGGTAGCTGCAAATCCAACCGTTTTGTTTCGTGGTCTGTCTGGGTCATCAAAAGTAGGGCCGAGAAATTCTTTAGACTTTGTCCTTAACATAACCTTACCATCATCCATGGTGTATTCGCAGAAACTTCGTTTGATTGCATGATTCTTGCTAATATCCAGCGTGAAGATTGAGCGGACTTTGGGTGTTAGCAAAAGAAATAGATACGGAGTGAGATATACAGACCAGGTTATTTGATTATTAACTGGAAACTGGCATCCAAAATACCCTTGACTCTTTTGAAGGCTCGAACATCAGAGGAAACTTCTTCTATGGAGTCCTGTAGACGACCCGTGAGTAAGAATTACAGCTCGCGAATGCCCCAAGATTTGAGGTAATTTAATAAGCTGATAAAAGCATCGTGGAAATAAAGAGCTCGAACGCTTACGCCAGAAAACTGGTTACCCAGGTCATCCTTCCGCTTTCTGAAGCTCCGGTTCTTTCCAGCGGCAGCGGCCATTACCTCGTCCAACAACTTGGGCTGTGTCTCAAAAAAAGCCCCATCGCCTTCTTTATCTGCAAGGCTACACAGCCTGCCAATACTCTAACGAAGTTCCTGCCGTTCAAAGTCGTCTTCGAGTTCTTGAACGGAACCTTGGGCGGCATCTGACGTGAGTTGATGAATGCTATCACGTGGGTTCTCAGAAGGTACCTGGGACGCAGGGGGTGCCTTCATCTGGGACTGAACTTGCGCAAGCATGCCTTTAAGCTCTTCGAATTGTCCCATAGATATTGCAGGAAGCTGATCGACTTTATCGCGGATATTGTGAAGGGTATCACGTGCCCCAGCTAAAGCATCGCGTGTGTCTTGTCTTGATTGGGTTTCGGTGGACATTCGTTGGTCAAGGTTGTCGTTCAGGTTCCATATTCTATGTAGTTGTTGATGACTCATATTTCTAATTCACTGTTAGCTTAATCTTCCATCAATTCTAGAAACAAATACCTTTGAAGAACATTAAGTTGAAATGTGAGGCTCGAAATATGGTGAAGGACAAGCTGCCACATGTCTCGTGAATCATGCTTGCGGATCAAGGTCTTGACTTGCTTCTAGGCCTTGCTTAAGTCCTTGTCGGAAGGCACGACTGTTAGCTTCGCCAGCTTTCTACTAAAACTGTCGACGTCTTTGACACATTTGTCTGTAGCTTTTCGCAGTTCGGTGAGATCCTCTGGCTGTCGATCCTCACTTACAGCTGGCTCCCTGGTGAGTTGGTGGAGAATGCTGTTCAGATCCTCGAAAGTAGACGCAAGACGTAAAACATGCTCGGCGCCATTTCGAATGGCAGATACAGCCTTGTGAATCGCGATGCCAGATTGAAGGGCAGCTGCCACGACGGTGAGTACGCTCGCGGCGCCACTGAGAGGATCCATGATGATGACTGAAAGAGATGGAGAGAAGAAAGGAGCAGTGGTAATTGAGAATTTTATCATGGTTCGGGTATGAGGCTATGGGTGGCAGGGCTTACAGCGAGGCTTCCTGCATTTTTAGATATCGGTTGAGCATCCAATTGAGACGCTCGATCGCAAGCAACTGTGCGACAACAAGACTATATGCAGCTGTACAAGATGCAAGGCCCAGGGCGCAATGAACTGGGAGTGGCAATTGGTCCCGTACCAAAGTGCAACTTGCACTATGCAAACCTCCCGAAGCAGTCCAAATCACGAGTATAACTTCATACCGCGGAGAGACGAGTAAGAAGAGAGATCGGCCCTCCCTGCACCCCCGCCACTCAGCAGACAGAAAAAAGGTATCAAGCTGCTAGCGAGAAAAGCCGCGAGGTTTGGAAGGAGAAAGAGCTTGACGAAGTAAAGAATAAAGAATGCGCGTTTATCAGCAATTACTCACCAAGGAAGGAGTAGGAATAAGGGTTTTCTTTTATGGTGGGGTTTTAACCAAATAACATCACAGCTCATCCTTCCCTTTTTTCACTTCCCCCTCCTTCCGAACCAACTGCTCCAACCTGAATTGCACCATCACACTATTCCCAATCTCCGTCTTTGCTATAAGCGCTCCACTTATCCTCTTGCCCCCAACCTCTACCCTATACCTCTTCAAATTCGCAAACGCACCCCCACACTCCCCCACCTCCCCCACAAACAGCGGCAAGAACTCCCACACCACAG
>QGMJ01000952.1:0-11167 GCA_007821545.1 Lachnellula subtilissima
TGGATGGTTTGGAGACAGCGCTGTCAAACTTGAAAAAATGGAGTGAACTCGGCTACCAAATACGTCTTCAAGATTGAGGATACTAAGTAAGGTATTGAGTCCTCATAGCAATTGAAGGAGCGATATTCGAAATCCTATTTAAAACTGGCGATGCTATACGTATTAAAAGAATACCCTGCGTAAATCATGAGCCTGTAAAATCGTTTGAAGAATGAATATAGATATATCCACTTCCTTTCATCCCTGCTTGTCTTGTGAAACCTGCACCGCTTATTATTTAGACGCCGTTTTTTCTAAAACAAGCGCCTTGGATGAAGCCAAGCGAAGTGCTTACAGCAAGTCATAAAAATAGTCGCGACAACGCGACGCTGTGATCAACTTGCCAGCAACAACCCGATGATGCACATCCACCATTTCTCTCGCCGCAACCATGAAATTCATTAAGCCTAGTTGGCTCACCCATTCCGGTAAGTCTTATTGAGTATTTGATCCCGACGGAACTCAGTCATAGCTCCAGAACACCTGGCTAACTTCTGCGCCTCGTCGCGCGCCAACGTCTAGGAGAACAGAAAGATTTCGAAGTCTATAGTTGTCACGTATCGCCGGATGGAAGCAGGCTCGCTACTGCGGCAGGAGGTAAGAGGTCCATGGAAAAGAAATTGAGGGCGCAAGGGCTGATGGGGTGTTGCGACAGATGGCCATGTGCGAATATGGTCCACCGATGCTATTCTCCAGGCAGGAGACCCGAACTACTCCAAGCCCAAGCAGTTATGCCATATGAGCTATCATTCAGGGACGATTCACACTGTCAGGTTTTCCCCAAATGGACGTTGGCTAGCGTCGGGTGCAGATGACAAGATTATCTGCATTTACCATCTCGATACGAATCCGCCAGCGCATTCCGCTTCATTCGGTATGCGAGACTTGAAACGGTGCCAGGAATCCAAAATAGTGGCTAATTGACGAAATAGGAACAAATGAACCACCGCCCGTTGAGAATTGGAAAATACTAAGGCGGTTGATTGGACACGAAAACGATGTACAGGATCTGGGTTGGTCCTACGATTCCTCGATACTGGTCTCCGTCGGCTTGGATTCGAAAATCGTAGTTTGGTCTGGACATACATTCGAGAAATTGAAAGTGCTGTCTGTTCATCAAAGTCATGTTAAAGGCATCACATTCGACCCGGCGAATAAGTACTTTGCCACTGCCAGCGATGATCGCACAATCAAGCTCTTTCGGTTTACATCTCCGCTTCCTAATGCTACTTCCTACGACTCGATAAATAACTTTGTTCTCGAGCATACGATCGTTGCACCCTTTGCGTCGTCCCCTCTCACAACCTACTTCCGAAGATGTTCTTGGTCGCCAGATGGAAATCATATTGCCGCAGCAAATGCGGTCAACGGACCTGTTAGCTCAGTCGCTATTATAAATCGAGGAATGTGGGATAGTGATATAAATCTTATTGGCCACGAAGGACCGACGGAAGTCTGCACTTTCTCCCCACGGTTGTTCAGCAGGCAGGAGTTCACCCCGGAAACTACAGATAATAGCGGTTACAGTACCCAAGCGCTGGTTACGGTCATTGCATGTGCTGGACAAGACAAAACCTTGAGTATTTGGAATACCAGCTCTTCGAGACCTTTAGTAGTATGTCAGGATTTGGCTGCGAAGTCGATATCGGATCTTGCGTGGACTACGGATGGCTTGACTATATTTGCGTCAAGTTTGGACGGCAGTATTATTGCTATTGAGTTTGAGCCAGGCGAGCTTGGTCATATTGCTCCCTGGTCGGAAAATGACAAGGCTTTACAGAAATTTGGTGTTAATCGAAGGGGTGTTGGTGTTGTAGAAGACGTTTCTGCGCTGCTTCTTGAAGAGAGAAGTAAGGCTGGAGAATTACGAGGAGCTGAGGGGCGAATGGGCGCGCTCATGGGAGATGTGGCATCAAATCCCCCACCTTTATTGAATGGAAATGGAAATGGAAATGGAGCTTCGACACCAATGGCCGGAATAGTCCCTTCTCAGCCGTTGATACCAAACGGACGCCCCGCGCAAGATTCACCCGCCCCAACACCTGCACCGGCCGAGGATATAAATGCTGCTAAACTCGATGCCATGAAGCAACGTGTGACTATTACAAAGGAGGGGAAGAAGAGGATTGCGCCACTGCTCGTTTCATCATCTGGCACGGGATTATCATCACTACCCCAGTCCCAGTTGATGGCAGCAAGTTCTAGCAACGCCCAGAACGATGCTCCGCATTCAATATTAGATCTATCGAAACCCTACGATGGCCTTCCAAGGGGAGGTTTATCAGCCATGTTGCTTGGAAACAAACGAAAGGCTGTTGTACTGGACGACGAGGAACTCGAAGACCAACCTAACAAACGACCTTCTATGGGACAATCTAATGGACCCGTTCAGATCATGGTCAATGGAGTCAATGGTTTAGAGCCTGCGATCCCCGCTCCACCCTCAAATGGAATCGTAGTTACTCCCGAGTTCATTCGACCGGCGGTCATCAACCCCGCTCTTTCTGTCAGCCAAGTGCGATTAGGGGTTCCTAAAGTCCGAACACATATTTTAAGATCCCTTGATCGTGGTACTTTACCACCGCCAAATCCTGGGACCAACGGTAATAACGGAGTAGAAGAATCTTCGAAAGCCGTAGACGATGTTATTTTCGAAGCTCTGAACCCTGGTCCTAATCCAGCACAAATAAGAGATCCATCCAAAATCAGCGCGACAAAACGAGGCGTCACTCTATGGCAAGACTTTCTGCCTAGAGCAGTAATTCTGGTTACCGGAAATAAAAAATTTCTGGGCGACTGCGTGCGAGGACGGAAGCATTTACACCTGGACTCCAGCTGGAAGAAGACTACTTAACGGTTTAATTCTAGAAGCGCAACCTGTCATAATTGAGTGCAGAGGATGGTGGCTGCTTTGCATCACGGCAGTTGGCATGTGCTACGTCTGGAATCTCAAATCACTTTCAGCACCGCACCCCCCTGTGTCTCTTGCGCCGATATTGGACATTGCGATGCACTCTCTTGGTACACATACCACAAGTGGTCCGGGTGTGACATCTGCACACTTGAATTCCAACGGCCATATTATTGTCACGTTGAGCAATGGCGATGGATATCTTTACTCGCCAAAGATGTTCGTGTGGCAACGCTTATCAGAGGCTTGGTGGGCCGTGGGCAGTCAATACTGGAACTCGAACGACTCCTCGATCAGCAGCTTACAATCAACTGGTGTTGGTCCCGACTCACGACGCGATGGCGAGGTCAATACCTCGAATATTTCTGCTGGTATTATCCCCTACCTCGAGCGCCATACAACAAATGAAGTACTGCTCAAAGGAAGAGCGTACCATCTCCAACGGCTTATTAAGAGTCTGCTCGCTCGAGATGGTTTCGAAACTTTTGAATCTGGTGTCAGTATTGCTCATCTCGAAAACCGTGTTGCAGCAGCTCTGCAACTGGGTGCCAGAGACGAATTTAGGATATATTTGGTCATGTATGCGAAGCGCTTAGGTGCCCAAGGGTTGAAGACAAAGGTTGAGGAGCTTTTGCGGAGTATCATGGGTGGTATTCTCAAAGAAAAAGAAGGCCCAGAATCTGAGAAAGGCGAGGGCTGGCTCAGTGAAGACGAGGAGCTCTGTGGCTGGGATAGGAAGGAGCTCTTGAAAGAGGTTGTACTAATACTTGGTAAATTCCCCTCGCGCATGCAGTTCGAATCAAGCTAACTTGTATCCAGGGAAATTCAGAGACTTGCAGCGACTGACGGTCCAATATGCAAGGGTTCTTGGCCTCGAGGAGGATGAAAACGGGGCTTGAGCTGTTGTGTACTTCCTTGCTCATTTTGCGAAGGCGTTTTAGGTATTTGGGGTGTCGCCAGTACAGGGAATAGGGAATTCCGGATTCAGACACCAATGTATATCAAGAAATTTTGTGCCATAGCTCATAAAAATAAGTGAGTTCTTCTCCTGAAACCTGCGTCTTTATCAAGTACGCCATTCAGATGCAAGAACTTGTTACATAAATCAGCGAATTTCTTATCAAAAGTAGGTAAGTCCTCGGATTTCTGCTTTACCGTATCTTTCCGTAGTAAGTGCGATAAGGGAAAGTAGAGAAGACAAGCTCGATCTCTTCAGAAGGACGTCTTGGTACCTCTTCCCTCGACAGGTGTTGGCTGATTCGCACCTTCCGTTTCCATCGTCAACTCAACAAATTCTAACCATATCTCATTCTCAAGACGCAATCCACTCGACGTTTTTTATTTGTATGAACATTCCAAAGATGCCAGAACGAATCTCCAGGTCGTTCAGCGACCGTTCCTTTCTCTCCTACACGCACATCCGCCCCGTCTCCTCTGGCAACAGCAAATGGTCTTCCCTTAGTCCTACAGATTCCACTAAATTATAAACATCTCACGAACTTTTGGGGTGGAGAGGCGAGGAGGGGAAGGAGAGATGCTATTTATGAATAGGCCAAGATTTTGTGGTCTTGGATATATGTTGATAGTTACCTAGATAGGTAATAGATGGAGAATGAGGGATATCATACAAGTGAAGATATTCCATGCTGACTTCAAAAAATATAAGGACCCATGTCTACTAACCCCCAATGTCGGCTTCGCATATTGACTTCCACGTATATATGGTTTCTTCTAGAGAGCAGCTTTTCGTCAACAACTCGATGGTATTCACCAATGCACTCGCCAGCAGGCAGGCAGGTATGTCTGTCTTAAGAGGAGCCCTATCATGTCATATTTCTATTGTCCCAAGCACTATGAACGCCAGCCGGTTCGGACTGCATGATTCCCTCCAAGCTTCCTTGACTAGAAATCTAATTCCCAACCATGAATCCCATCTCGCTAAAAGACAATCCGCAACCGATATCCCGTTTCACACCAGTTCCAGTCCTAATGTTACACTAACTAACATACATGTTTCCACTTCTTTCCCCTCGCAAATTTTCTCCTTTGTCAACACCCCTATTTATGAATAAGATCCATATTCTGTATCGGCCACGGCCGCATAAAAACATCCGAAGGCCTCGGATGAGCATCAACCTCTTCAATCTCATACTTATACTTATCCAAATCAAGCGTAACAGAAGGCTTCCCAACACCCCACCCAGACGTCCCCCACGCCTCCCCAATAAACAGCCCCGGGTGGAAAGCAGTCATCAGCAGAGCCGCAAGAAGCATCATCCCGCCTTCTAAGAGCATGAACGCTACTTCGTTGTTCGCGAGCCGTGACTTGAAGCCGTTTGCTAGCTCCGCGACGCGGAATATGGAGCGCGTGAGAATGAGGAGCGTTGCGAGGATGAATGCTGGATGGATGTTAGTGTGTGGTACGGTAGGTTAGAGGGGGTAGGGGTACAGACCAGCGAGGAAGAACTTGAAGCCCCATGCATCAGGCGGCGAGCTTTCGAGGCTCTGCTTCGCCCAATTCGTGGCACGAAGGACCCTCCTATCTCTGCGTACATTCCATAGAAATTCTCCCACGAGGCCGATGAAGACCGTCAGAGATATGACTTGGAAAGCTAGACCAGCTACCATGACATTCGTACCCGTTTTCGCGCTCGCGAGCGTCGATGCTGTGTCTGCTAGGGCGCCGCCCACGGCTTGCAGAACGAGAGCGATGGAATCGGCTGCGATGAAGGCGAGCGTGTATTGCTTGGGCGTGATGCGGGAATTGTGCGGTCCGTAGTGCATGATAAGGCGAGAAAGAGTGAGGTACAGCGCTGCTGTGAAGAACACGGGAGCGATTGTCAGGCAGATGATATTTCTATCGCTCACATTAGCACAAAATCCCCTCTTCTTTTTTTTCAGAACGTCTTGAAACCTACATCAAGAAAGGACCGGAGGCAAATAGCACATAGTGCATTTGCACACGAGCACAATACCCCACGATCTCGAGAATTAATCCACAGCTCATAGCAACTGTGAAGCTATGCGTGCGATAGAAGACCCAGAAGACAAGTTGAGCTACTAGGAAAACCCCGAAAATCGATGTCAGGACAAGGTTGCCAGCGTACGTTGGAACATATTTCAGCACCGCGTAATCGAGAGAGCACAGCTCTGGAGTGCATTGTGAGAGCAAGGTGACGCTGGGATCTATGCCAGGTTGACCGGTTACATTGAGAGACATGATGATAGATACCCTTTCCTCCACAATATCGACAAGTTAAATGAGTGTGAGTTGTTTATAGCATAGAAAAGGAGCGTGAGTTGATTCGAAAATCAATTGATTGATTGAACTTTCAATCCGGGGATGTCATGGGAAACGAAATGTACTTATGGGATTCTGGCCGCCAACGGCGTTGGTTATAACACAGGGTAGGGAAGATACAAAGGATTTGTTCGACGTTGGGGGTGCATGAGGCTGAGTTGCGATCCTGTGAATTGCTTAGCGAAACGACTCCTGCGATGTCATTCGTCGAGTTCAGCCCTGATGGATCAAGGATTTGCTGAAAATAGTCCTCTGGGGTCTCAGGCGGGGCTTAAACTTGCACCAGCTTGTTTGAATGTAAGATTGTGGGGTTGTCGTTTCATTGATGGACTGGCTGGAATGCTTCATTGCCGCTTGGACAGCTTCCACGGCATTTGCCCAGAGGTCAAAAAGAGCTAACTGTAGGTGATTGCTGGAATATCTGGGAGCTCACTATCAATCACTACGTACCTACTGACAGCGATGCTTCGGGTCTGGTAGTTGAGATGAAAGGGAGCTACCCAATGCAACACATGTAGGTATCGCAAATTCTATAATACAGTCGACGATGCGTTCTGGAACCAACCGAACAAATGCACCTCGTACGAACTCCTCGCTGGTAGATATGTGTACATCTCTCTATGCGCCGAATTTTGACTCCTTGTATGGGTATCTGACCTCGTCGTCCTTCCTCAACCACATCTGCTTCTTCTTTTTAGATGGCACATGTTCCACCCAGACCTGCTTCGCTTTATCCTTCATGAACTTGCGTATGAACCTGGGGTCCCATAGCTCGCTGGCCACTCCCAGGTCTTTGCAGCATCGCATCAGGGCATTTGACTTACAACCTTCGGTGGCGGTAGGAATGCCCTCAGGGGAGAAATAATCTTGTTCGCCTCGTGCTACGGATACTAACCTGCAGATCAAATAGCTGATTAGTCCCCGGCCTGGTTCAAACAGTTCACACAACGGGAGCAAACTTACCTTCCATGTGCAACGAGTGCGTATTCTCTAGTGATGCTCTTTGGGGTAACAATTGTCTCCCCTCTTGGTGCCAAACCCCAGCCTCCTGGTCCAAACGACCTGTTTAATATCCTCCTGTACTTGATCTCGGGCAAATATATAATCCCATCTGGTTTGACTTCCACATCATCGAAAGGTATAGGCGCGAGCAGCACATCCGCAGCCTCCTTTGAGAAAGGCTGGCTTGACAGTCCGTGAAACGACCGAGTCCAGTCCACCTGTCTGACCCCTTCGTCGAGAATGAGAGGCTCATCTGCCAGACCGCTGGTCATATCTTTGATTGGCGATTGATCATCTATGGACGCTGGCTTCGCGGCAGGTTTCGGTGCAGAGGGTGGAGGTGGAGGTGGAGGTGTCGACTTCGTCGCATCGTTGGTCTTGCGGGCATATGGAGCCGCCGCATATCTCGATGTTGAGGAGAATGGTCTGTGAAGGCATTGCGAAGCCGTCGGCCGGGAGATACTCGATCTTAATAGCCTTAACTGTATTGAAGACGCTTCTGATAGCCCAGAGCGTGCAGCTCTTGGAATTAAGGTTGCCATGGTTGATGTTGGACGGAGGTTGCACGCGAAGGTCGCGATGTCTTCAGATATCGCGTTGGAACCTTGGCGTCAATATTTGGAGACAAAAACACCATCAAATGTATTGCAAATTATAAGCCACAAAGTAGGGGTTTTACTATCATTAATAGATAGAGGAGATTTTAAATTGATGTTTCTACATTTTGTTGGTACAATTAATCCAAGGGCCCTCTTGCTCTATGATCACAATATTTTTGCCACCAGTCAAGCATCTTTCATCGCCGTCCTTTTATCGTTCTGCTGCTGCTTCCAACACTTTCTGAAAACCTCTAGCTATAGAAAAAAAGAAGAAAGTCAGCCTACTATTCATTATTGTTGACCGGCACACGTGATATCAAAGGCCAACGCTAAAAACTCAAAAAGCTGATTGAATTCCTCACCTCGTTCTTGCATAACCTCCAGTCCTTCTTGTCATAATAGCAATCGTTCATCTTTGTATTCTCCGCTGTACATATTGTAAGAAAACGAATCTGGAAGATCGAAGCTCGGCATTATCAACTTACCCGCGCAGCCGGTACTGAAGATCCGCTTGTCCCTGCATGAAGCCGGTTGATTAGTGTGTTGGGACTTGGGTCGTTGAGATCAGTCTTCTCACCAGTCATCAGGCTCATCATCATCTTCAACTGCTGCCGCCTGCTTCGAATCGCTCTCTGATTTCGACATTGCTTGGATTTTGAAAATTTTAAAGAATCGTAAGGTGTCGGAAGGGTTTGATTTCTCGGCTGATACCCGACCAAGCAATCGCCAATATGGTGACCAACAAGATGAATGTTTTGGTCTATTCTGGTATGTGGCCGCAAATTACAATCAGGAAACTATTGTTTGCTGACGCGTTAATCAGGCAATGGAAGTACTATCGAGTCTGTTAGGCACTGCTTGTATACACTTCGTCGTTTGCTAGCACCAAATTATGCAGTCATTCCCGTGACAGATACTGTTATTCTTAAGGAGCCTTGGACATCTTCTTGCGCCCTTCTGGTTTTCCCTGGGGGTGCCGATCTAGGATATTGTCGGTCTTTGAATGGCGAAGGCAATCGGCGAATTGAGCAATACGTCCGTCGAGGTGGCGCTTATCTTGGATTTTGTGCCGGAGCCTACTATGCGAGTTCACGATGCGAATTTGAGGTTGGAAATGGGAAACTTGAGGTTGTTGGGCCTCGAGAACTATCATTCTTTCCTGGAACTTGTCGAGGCTGTGCATTCAATGGTTTCGTTTATCACAGTGAAGCTGGAGCAAAAGCAGTGGAGCTGAAGGTCATCAAAGAAGCATTCAAGACTGGGATATTGCCACAGAGTTTTCGGTCCTATTACAATGGTGGTGGCCTTTTTGTGGACGCGGGCAAATTTGCAGATAAAGGCGTTGAGATTTTGGCAACGTATGCGGATCAGACTGATGTGGAAGGAGGGGATCGACCTGCCGCAGTTGTATACTGTAAAGTTGGCGAGGGCGGGGCGTTATTGACAGGTCCTCACCCAGAGTAAGCTCCCCGCCAGAGTCAAATTAACCCACTAACGATTTGATCAGGTTCGCTGCGGTAAACCTCGATCCCAACTCTGATGGGCCGGGATATCCAAAAGTCGTAAAGGCAATGGCTGAGGACGATGAATCTCGAGTGAACTTTCTAAAAGCATGCTTAGCAAAGTTAGGGCTTGTGATTAGTCAGGAGACATCTTCGGTACCTTCCCTCTCTCGCCTTCATCTCTCATCACAGCAACACTTTTCCATCTCAGAATTACTGGCATCATGGGAATGCATCATCAGCAAGGAAGATGGTGAAGAATATATCCGAGGAGAGCATGACACTTTCCATCTTGAGAAGCAAAGTTCACGATGGTCACTGGGGTCCCTTGTCAAATCACTTCCTTTGCCTGGGCTGTCTGGGGAACGTGAGAAGCATGTGGCTGACCAAACGGCCGATGCGGTGTCGGTTGACAGAATAGTCGATTATAGTACGATCCCCAAGCGCATCATCCCACACGAGACAGAATGGCCAGGAACAAAGGAGACGCCCTATTTCAATCATCACTCATTTTATGCAAATTTGCAGCGGTATCAACAGGAGGGAACTGGGGAGGCCGAGGAATTTGGGAACACCTTACTTTACGGAGAGGTTGTGACTAGCACCAATACTTTATTAGAAAAGTAGGTGGCTAAAAGCTTCTTGTCAAGGAACAACGCTGACCGGAAGAAGAAATGCAAAGCTTCTCGCCCACCTCCCTACGGGCTTTACATGTACAGCTACTACACAAGTTGCTGGTCGTGGCCGTGGCTCGAATGTTTGGGTTTCGCCGGCTGGATCGCTGGTCTTTTCAGTCTGCATGAAGCACCCAATGGCGCTGAACCCTACCGCACCTGTTGTCTTCATACAGTACCTGGCAGCTATAGCCATCGTCGAGGGCATCAAATCATATGACAAAGGATACAAGAACGTACCAGTAAAACTGAAGTGGCCGAATGACATATGTAAGTTCGACGGTCAGTGGAAAGAGTCCAGCTAACCCAGCCAGACGCACAAGATCCTTCGAAACCTGGCAAAAAAGAATATGTCAAGGTTGGCGGAATCCTCGTCAACTCATCTTACTCGGCTGGGAACTACGACCTCGTCGTCGGAATAGGCCTCAACACCACCAACGCAGCCCCAACCACATCCCTCAACGCTCTTCTCCCAGCCGATCTCACACCTTTCACCCTCGAGAAGCTCCTCGCCCGAATCTTGACCAAGTTCGAAACCATCTACAAGTCCTTCTGTAGAACAGGCTTCGACCGAAAACTCGAACAAACTTACTACGACAACTGGCTTCACACAGACCAGATCGTAACCCTCGAAGCAGAAGGCGGAGCGAGAGCTAGGATCAAGGGCATCACGAGGAATTGGGGTATGTTGCTTGCTGAAGAGCTAGGATGGGAGGATCGCCCAACTGGTAAGGTTTGGGAATTGCAGAGTGACAGTAACAGCTTTGACTTCCTCAAAGGCCTGCTGAAGAAAAAAGCTTGAGAAGAGGTACTGTACATGTTTTGATTATTTGAGACAAAAGTTCGGATAGATTTTATCAATACACAAAGCGGCTCAGGCCGATCAACTTGACCTTGAAATATTCCTTTTCATTTCAAACTGGCTTAGCACGGCTGCTATGCCACCAAAGCTGTACTACATTACAGCTCTTGTTTACAGTACGCCGTGAACTTTATTTTGCAGGGATTTGAATACCCGATCTCATTGGTCTTGCGTGTTTGTGTCAGTGTATCCATTTCATTTGTTCCAATTTGTGGTTCCAGCTCATCGCTCATCTTGCACTGTGAAAATGACTTGCTTCATGCATGATATGGTTTTT
>QGMJ01000953.1:0-11151 GCA_007821545.1 Lachnellula subtilissima
TATGGATGGAGTAAGGAAGGAAGGAAGGAATATGAATGAAATATCGACAGAATCGTTTCGAGGGGAAAACAGGACTTTTCTTTTGGGTTAAATTGCATTGCATTTGTTAGGGGTTAAGTGGGGTGTTTGGGAGAGATGGGGTTTTTGATGGGGTCGAAGGGATGGACGAGATGGATGAGATGGTGGAATGATGGATAGATTCGGATACAATACGGGACAGGATTGGAGTGTTTTATTTTTTACATGAATGGCATTGCATCGCATCTCATCTTAGAAACATTAATCACATCACATCACATGATCTTGATCTATACTCAGCTTTGGGCTCCAAAGTTCCCCGAAACTGCTTGTGACAAGTTGTGCTATACGTGCTATACGTCCTGGCTGTGAACAATTCTCAAAAGCAGCTTCTTCATCCAGGCAACGAGTGAGGGTTTTTGGAGTGGTTCGGGGCCACTGGACTGCACTGCTAGCATGTAGCTGAACGCAGCGATAGCAGAAAAAGTGCTGTGGAAGATCTCTTGACAAGTTAGAGAGGAAGGAAGCACGTATTTCTGGAATTTGAAGGTTCAAGCAATGCCAGATATTGGGACCAAGGATCTGGCTCATAGCTCGGTTGCAGAGAGAGAGACATGCAGCGGATTGTGTCGAAAGCATGCTTGCTATCAAAATAACCAATTCCGGTGGGAGATCGGAGAGTTTCAGCGAGTCTGGGAAACCCGTGCGGACCTCCTGTTGGAGGCAGCTTCCCGCCATCGTAGGGCAGTAGGGTGGGGAGTATCTGCGTCGAGAGAGAAGCATATGATGAGGCGAAGAGTCAAGGACGACGTGCGTCGTCGGTTTGGAGGTGATAACGAGTGTAAAGGTGAAGGTGATGTTGGATTCAAGCACAATGAATGATCCTTGGTCATGAATTACAGTACTGTATAAGCGACCTCTCCATCCGAGAAAAAGTTGCCAGAATTCGCCTGTGGGCGTACCCGCGCCTACGTGTACAACACTTTATACCTCAATTACGTACAGTAGTAGCGAAGATGGCAATTATAAACTCCAGCTAGATGGAGGCTTTACACGGCGTTGAAATCATCCTCCCGAATCACATCAAATTTGATTGCGGTTCGGGTTCTTACATTCGCATCTATATGTCTTCTTCAGATACGTCCGACAGCTTAGACCACCATCCTCATCTTCAGCTTCTCCCCTTGCACGATCTCACTCCTCTTTGCCTCCAACTCATCAACATCCCACGTCGCACTTAGATACCTACCACTCAACCATGATCTTTGCCCTTTCGTGAACCAGACGATAAAACCCCCACACATATCCGGCGTATCAGTCAGCACTATCCAACGTTAGCACAATACCACGTCTATATATATAGCAATTAATACGGCACAATCCACTCACTCGGTCGAATGGCATCAACTTCCGCTGACATTCTAGTCAACACGCCCCCAGGATTTACCGCTACACAGTTGACGCCCTTGTCGCCGTACTCTGCCTGCACAAACTCCGTCAACCTCAACATTGCAAACTTGGAAGTCTGGTACGCCGATGCCCCTGGGGTGATAACGTGGGCACCGATGGAAGTTACGTTCACAACGTCAACCAACGTGTTCTTCTCCTTGGCAGTCTCCACCAGCAAAGGCAAGAAGCCATGAAGCATCAAATATGTCCCTTTGAAATTCACCGTCCACGTATTCCAATACTGTTTCACATCGCCCTCGCCAATAGGCGTCCAGTCGTCGCTTGCGCCTGCATTATTGACCAGGACATCCAGACGGCCTTCTTCGGTTTTGATTTTCCTCGCTGCGGTGGCGACATCTTCCTCGTTGCTGATGTCTAGTGGAAGCTTGCGGACCTTTACGGAGGAATTAATGCTGTGGATGGCTTGCTCGACTTCATCGAGTTCGGTAGCCGTTCGTGCACATATGATCACGGTAGCTACGCCAGCGGCAGCATATTGAAGGGCGACTGAGCGCCCGATCCCGCGGCCTAGATGATGGAAGAGATCAGTCATATCCTGTGCAAAATTGGTTTGAAAACAGATGTAAAACAAATTTCCGTTTCACGAAGTGTGACAGAGGAATAGAGTACATGAGATAGAACATGATAGGAAGGGGAGTGTATTATGAAAGTATGAAAGAACTTGTTGTCCTTACCAGCACCGGTGATGAGAATGACCTTAGAGGGTTGAGAGAGGTCGCTCTTGTTGGGGTCGGTGGAGAGATTGATGTCTTTATGAATAGTTGAAGTGAAGTTAATTCCGGTGTGGGGAGGGAGAGCTGCCATGTTGGTTTGGTACCGGTTTGGTGAAGTCAAGATGAATTCTTACCTTCAAATATTGGGTTGAGAAGTTAACGTCTCTCGAGGGTTGCATGGCCATTTTTTATATCAGGAGTCGTTGTTGGGTAGCGAAAGGCTTTTGCGTTGCCTTCAGTAGGACGGAAGCTTATGTCCGAACTCCTGCCCAGCCAAAAAGATGCTTCCCGTTACCTCCGCACCCCTGTCCGGACTTTCAGATGCCCATACAAAACATAGTCGCATATTCGCACACGATGGAATTTCAAGATGGTTGGACATATCGTAGAAGTTCGTCTCCGTTTAGTGATTTGAATAGGCACTTATTTGGGAAACAAAACACTGTGCTGATAACGTTAACATTGACCTCGGTGATCAAAGATTCGACTCATTATTCAGATCCTAGGTTCCATTATGAGCTCCCCAGAGTTCCTGAAGCCACAAATTAGTTGCAATACACAGGCGCACTCTTTAACTTACCCAGTCGAATTCAGGCATTTCACTCAGCCACTCGAAATCAATGTGAGAATTCAGACCCGTAACCTCTCCCGACTCATTATCACCGGTACCTCTCATCGACTCTCCAACCACCCGCCTCAGCACAAGCGAAAACAATCCATACGCCTTGGCTGCCTCCACAGACTCTTTCTTCGCAATACGCCAAAACTCAGTCGACTTCTGAAGCGCTGCGACCATCTCGTCACGTCTATCATATCTCCACAAGGACACACGACTAGGACTCGGAGACACTGGTTCCGCTTCAAATTCAGACTGCAATTCTAAAGCAACGGCCATTCCCGCGATGAAGAAATCATGGGATGTAAGCGTAAACATGTGTCGTTTGCGTACGATTAGCGGATACGTAGAGTCGAAATCTAGGAATATGCTTGATTGATGAGACAGTAGGATTAGTGCTGCGGAGATAAAGGACTCGCGGTGTGGGGTTGTGGCTGGGTCGTTGCGGTAGCGACGAAGAAATTTTCGGTGTAGGAGACATTTGCTCAGTTGTATACACGGTCTAGGACGATTTGGTGCATTCTAAGACCTAAGCTATCAAAGCTAGTAGACTCTGGATCGCTGAGTTGGAGGTACGGAGGGATCATTTTGCGAGCTTCATGTAAACTTTCTTCCAGCTCTCTAAACTTTCCGTCTAACGATGAATTATCGTTGACGAATCCAGTGACATTTCCCAGGACAATCAACAATCGATGCTTCGTAATGAGGTAGGTTACTTTGGTCGGCTCTTCTAATGGCCTCGCAGGTGGTAAGTCGGTCGTTTCTCCAAAATCTTTATCTTTAACATTCCGCGGAGACCACAATCGCAATCTCGCTACCGGATATTGGGTGGCAGGGACGATTGAAAAGAATATGAAATATCTGCCCGATAAATGACCGCCCAAAGCCGCCGACGCATCTCGCTCTGAAATGGTGTAAGACTGTAATTTCTGGAGTTCCGGTGAATTCCCATTCGCATGGCCAAGCGAATTGCGGAGCCAAGTATTATTGACGTTTCAAAGCTGAGGTCTCGCTCGGTGATCCATTCGGCTTCGATGTACAACATCAATGCCTCGATTGTGTAACCAACAGGATCGGTATAGTCTGATGCTATGAGGCATTGAATTGTCCTTGTTTCGTAAATGCCCGTGATCTCGTAGGAAACTCTGTTACTAAGCTTTTCAGTTGTCACATATGACAACTCGGCAAGATGTAGCATGGCAGACAGCAGAGCAAACCAAACAATTTTTGTCTTTTCTGGATTGCACCAATGATCCATGACCTAAAAGCCTGTGAACCATGACTCAAGGAACATAGGGTGTGCAACTGACTTCTTTCCTAAAAGTAGGTTGTGTATTATAGCTTTTAGTCCTGTTGGTATCAGTCCGATGAGAAGGATTGAGAAAATACAAACGTATCTTTAGCCCGTAAGAGGTAAAAAACTGGTCGATAAGCATCCCAACCACTTCAGGGGAAGGTAAATAAGATATAATCTCTTGTCGAGAAGCGGGTGTAGCAATGTCACGTAGTAAACTTGGTGTCTTCCTGACGTCTCTCGACAAAGCTCGCAGCTCAAGAGCATTTTTTTCAAGACTCTTGTGATTATTGACTAGATAATTCCTAAACTCCTCGATCTGGTAAAAAATGTTAACGTCAATAAACAGTCCAAGAAATATATTCAAAACAAACCAAGAAAACCAACCTACTTCGCTCATAATCGAGACCCAATGCGATCCTCCAATATAAAGTGTCTTATTTTCGGCTTCATCAATCTTCAAGATTCCAGCGGCTGAAACCACGTCTTCGATCTCGCTGTCCTTTGCTCTGTTATCGCCAGTGACAATTTCTGTGCTCTGGGTATCCAGTTTCGAGTCTGGCAAAAGCCCGGCCTGAACAACGGTCTTGTTCGCCTGAAGATGTTGATCATTCGATGATACCGCGGAAAATAAAAGGCCCTCAAGTCGATCAATTCAAGCCGTTAACACATCCACACTCATTGAATCCCGAGGAGCTTCATATGAGCATGACGCCGCATCTCCTGTCCTTCGACATGAATCACACGGCTCAGTCGGCAATGCCCGCAGGATACGGCAGTTTCGCTTCTTTTCCGAGGACGTCGGATTGTCTGAGAGGGCGGCTCCATCGGAAGGTTTCATGTAAGAGAGACGTTAATCTATGGAAGGTCATATATTGGGGGTATAGAGGTTGTGAGGTGGAAGCTAGCTAGGAGTCCTGACACGGAGGTCTAATAGCGCTAGTGACCCTAGCGCTACCTTATGTCACGTATACTCGTGACATATGGTGTCGTCCCTCAGATGATTAGGGTAAGAATATAAGGGTTAAAGATGAAAGGAAATCTCAAAATCAACTCTTATGCGAGATTGAGATACAGCCGCAAAGCGACCCGCTCTCAGTTGAGAGGTATCTGGCAGTCACGTGGGATAGGAGAACGGTCATCGTTGCTTGCGCTGGCAATAAAGCGGAATTTAGATTCTAGAAGTTCCTATGTTTTCTACATTCTATATTTAATTCTAGAATCAGTAACTCTAATTTAAAGATTGAAAATGACAATACCTTTATATAGAGGATTGATTTGTGCACACACGCTAAAATGCCCCCCTTATCGAACTTCGCTTAATCCCCTTTCCGGAGGAAACCAGCCATATCGCGTGGTCTTGAAGAATTAGGTTAATTCGCATATGAAGTTAATGGCAGATTTATAGTTTACTACTTACGAAAGATACACATCCCCACTTTTAAATTGAAACGGTTTCTGAGAGAGGGAAATAGGGGCTGTTTATTCACGTATCGATGAAACACGCTAAGTAACTATTAGGCTCCAACCTTCCCCTCCAACATCGAGTTTCAAACCACTTCCCAGTTCCACTTGAACCATTGTTACCCCAGTATCGTGATTTTGACTACCCTATCTCATCTGCGAAGCTGGACGACGATTGAATCATGGCAGCTGTATCAAATTTCGCACTTCATCCCTTGCACGAACAGGACCTCGCACCCCAAAGGCAATTTAAAATTAAATGGCACCAATGTATCATACTGTAGATGGGTTATGGTAATAACAACCCAGTTCCAAAATGTTTTTCAAAGGTAAGAAAACCTTTCCGTAGCATAATCCATTTGGCGTAATATCAGTACTTATTGTACATCGATATATCGGCTTAACCTAAAGACATTTCCGACCTGTCGACACTTTACAGGCAAAGACTCTGAACGTCGCGAACATGATTCGCAACAAAAGCAGTAAAACGAAATGGAAGAACAAAGCTCTTGGCTAAAGTTAGAAAGTTGTAGCTGGTGGATGGTCCTCTCCACTAAGAGTACCGTAGCAACCCAACCATCGTCCATGAATCATAAATAGTGAACTCATTCGTCATATATTTATATTACTCTTTGGCCCGTATCCCTGGATTGGAATGCCACCTAGATGAATGAGAGGTGCCCCGAATGCTTACAGATACCAAAGCAGCGGTGGGCCATCAATTGTACTCAGTAACAATCTGAACTTCTGAAGCAAGGCCGAGAGTGGAGGGGAAATATAAACAACGATCAGATGACAGCTGCAGAGAAAAAAGCGCCGCCGCAGCCGTCATCCAAAGTTCGTTGCACAAAAGGATCTCAGAAGAAGCTTAGGTCCCTTGTTGTTTAAGTGAGGTACCTCCGTATATACGGTACGGAGTAAGGTTTTCGGGTGCCGCTCGCTCCTGGATCCGTGCACCAGCCTTCAGATCTGTGACATGACATCCCCTGAAACGTTTGGCGAGCTCGGACGGCATCTTTTAGTAGAATAGGCTCGGCTTTAATAATTGGATGCAGGATTTAAACGTCTCTTTGGAATCATGAAGTCATTGGGTCAGGGTTTTATTTTTATTTTTAAAGAGAGGGAGCCTTTACCTCCGTAGTCGAAATTGATAACTAACTTAGCTTGTGAACAGCAACCCTGAACTATCAACTTTGCGGACTGGAATTTCGTCTCAACAGTTACTACAGACTGCTCGCCGGCTTACCGACATGCTCGTGTTGAGACTCCGAATTTGTCTCCCCCCCGTTCTGAATGATTCCATCGAGGGGCCGGAAGCTGATTCAGCCACCCCTTCGGATATGGAATACGGAGACTTGATGAGGGTGTTTGGAAAGTGGAATCCTGTAGGGGACAAGATCGCTGAATGACGGAGACACTATACGGAGTACAGTCTGAAATGCGTGTTAGTGCGGCTTATCAGATGCACAGGGTCCACGTCCACCCCATGGTTCGTGCTGTCTGTTTGGTCCAACCAGTCGCTAAGGAATGCGGTAAAGTGATCGCATATTGTTTGATAATCAATGGAAGGGAACGGATCCGGGGGAAAGTCTTGTCAGAGTCAATGCCCGAGCTGTGAGTGGTACAGTACTGCGTACTATACTTCTGGTATTGCCACTTGTAGTTGGAGAGGCGGACGAGGGTGGCAGATATATTTGTCATTTGTAAAGGGTTTCGGTGGGGTCACACTATTTAGAGCAATCGATCGCGAGGTGTTTGAGTAAGGACCAATATTTGGCTGTTGCCCAAAAAATATGTTCTCAAAAGAGATGCAAGTTTAACCAACTGGCGATAAAATATATGAAGTCTTGGATATTTTGGGGTAATTGATATCGTGCCCAGAATTACTCAAGTGATAGACATTGTCCAGTGAACAGTGTGACACGGACACCTGAGGATAAACATGTTTCTGCCTGGCTCGTCCGGGACACCAGCCGAACCTTAATTAACCTTAAAATTTCAGCCCCTTTTGACCTTTCGTCCCTCCCCTACCTTATTTTATCCACCATCAAATCTATACACCCTTTTTCGTCTGAACGAGAATGCACTCTCCATTCCATTTCGTTCACGTTCCGACCACTTGTTGCATCTGTGCTGTTAGAATCATCTAACACTTTGGATCGTTTCGACAAATTCTGTGTTGCCGCCAAGTGGCCGGGGTTGTGGTTTTACCAAGGCCTTTCAAGACAGGAGCAGTTTCCGCTTAGCCGCCTTCCCCATTTTCCTTAACGCTGCGCCCCTAGTAAGACCTCAACAACGGCATACTGTAGCGTTTTCGTCCGTATTCAAGCATTTGCTGCTGACCTCTTACCGCCCTGCCGAGATCAGATTACAGTAGACTAGGGTTCCAGCTATTGTGGAATCCACCTGATCTTCCCCGCTTACCTTCTTTCGGATGGCACCCCCTTATCCGTCTCTTGCCCCTACTGCGACAGCTTGAACCTCACATCCAGTTTCAAAGACACAATGCGAGAACGGGATCTCCATTGCCAATGTCTGCAGGATCAAGGCTACTCCTGCTAATTGCCATGGGGCTAAGGGCCCACTACATGCATGTGGAGGTCAGATGCCAAGCTTCTACAATAAGTACTCACGCCATCCTCTCTTTCTTCCACTCCACCACTATCTCAAGCAACCTACTAAATCGCTTCGACTTCTTTTTCTGGCGGGCTCCTCTCTTTCACGTTCCCTCTTTTTTACTTTCATCTTGCCAGTCAAGGAGATCACGTTGACCGTGCATCTAATTAACCACCATCACACCTCAACGGATTTACACTCATTGATCATTCTTGATATCAGCTCAGCATTTTCACTTCATTCGTCCTCCCTTTCGACCATCAATCAACCTAAATCCTTTCAAAGATGCTTTATAAACAGATCGCATGCGCTATTGCGCTTTCTGCAGTAGTATATGCAAACCCAGAACCCGCACCAGCGAATGCCGCAGCAGCTGCCGGTGGAGGAACTGGAACGACATTGTCAGCCAACGCAATTCAATCAGGTTCTTTCAATGATGGAAGTAACGAAGTTGGTGCTGCAGAGGTTGGACAAGCGAAATCCTTGACATCGCAGAACAACTTCATAAACAACTGCGCCGGAAAAGCATTAACTAATGGTCTTCAAATCACCACTGGGTCATGTAATGGTATCAGTAAGTTATCTGCTTCACATCTGTATCTGAACAGCTGTACTGACCATCAAAAGCTATGGGAGATATCCCAGCCAAGACCGCCATGGTTTCCTCGGTCATCACAAATCCTCAAACCGGCGGAGCAGCAATTGCCTCCGACACGAGCTTTAATATCACCGTACAGATGTCCAATCTTGTGGCTGGTCAGTTCACCAACGCTGATGCTACCTACTACTCCGCGCCTCAAGCCTTGCAGGGTGGTCAGGTTGTTGGGCACACGCATGTCACTGTTCAAGATATGGGCAAAAGCTTAAACCCCACTACGGCGCTTGATGCTACTCAATTCGCTTTCTTTAAGGGTATCAACGATGCCGGTAATGGAAAGGGCCTTCTCACTGCCGTTGTAACTGGAGGTCTTCCAGCTGGCAACTACCGTGTATGCACCATGGCCTCGGCAGCTAACCATCAACCCGTCATCATGCCCGTCGCTCAGCGTGGTACTGCTGATGACTGCACGAAGTTCGTTGTCAACGGAAATGGAAACACGGCCAACGTTGCTTCAAACAACGGTTCCGGTGGACAGGTACGTGTGATTTCTTGAATAGAATTTCCTCGATTTGGCTGAATTATATGACTAACTTGCTTATAGGCTGCCGCGGCTGCTGCTGCAAGTGCTGTCAAAGACCCAGGCCCAACCGGAGCTGCTGCTGCTGCGACAACTGCCGCGGCCGGAAAGGCTGCTTCGACTGGAACTGGAAACGCAGCAAACGCAGGTGGAAAGGGTGGAGCTAAAGCTGCTGGTGGTGCAGGAGGAAAGGGTGGAAAGGGACGAAAGCAAAGACGCCGCGAGTTCATCGCATGAGCGGATCGAGGTATGATGGGAGCACGGTAGATGGGGAGAGCACGCGGAGTTTAATCATTGGGTGTGGTGAGTGGGAATAAGAAGGGTGTTTTTCCGATCCTGGGAAACGGAGCACAAGGATTGGAATCATTTTTATTGGGGTCCTTTATGTTCAATGTCATATGTCTATAAATCGCTTTCAAGAAAATGTTAATGTTATAGATAGCCGTTAGACCCCTGAAGTGCTTGGCCATTTCTGGAAGATGGGAGAGAACTTTTAAGAACATACTTAGCAAAACTTCACTTTTCGCTTTTAGGTTGACTTCAGACACAGACACTTGCTTGCCTTTGTGATACCACATAGTTGACGCTGGTAAGGATCCGGGATGCAATGAGGACAAAACAATGCAAGCATTAACATTCACGGATATTCAGACGCCGGGATCCATAAATCTTATTCATCGGGTCTCATAATGCCCTGTCATCTGTCAGGTACCCGGTTTGGTACCTCGAGTCTGGAACAGGTGGTTGGGTGATGAGACGCTATGGGTTTGACGGACCCCTGAATTCCAAGCGTTGATGGCTGGCGGCCTAAGGCGATCGATCAACCACCACCCCAACTTCACCCCTCATTCACATCCAAACTACTAAAAGTAAACATCAAACACCGACTTACATCTGCGACCGGATATCTGGCATTGCACAACGTCTTTCTTTTTGCCTTGGACGCCAATTGCTGCATTCCAGCACTTGACATCTAAAGCAATGCCAACATCATGTAAGACTCCAATGACTCCAATAATAGCTCCCACCACCAGCATTCCTCTCCTCCCTCAACCCCTCTACTGTATCCTCCCCCTCCTCCAATACACAAAACTGACCTCTTCTACCCCTAGGATCGATCCCTCCCTCCGCCTCCGCCGCGCCATTCACGCCGCCGA
This sequence comes from Lachnellula subtilissima, assembly GCA_007821545.1. Classification (NCBI taxonomy): domain Eukaryota; kingdom Fungi; phylum Ascomycota; class Leotiomycetes; order Helotiales; family Lachnaceae; genus Lachnellula; species Lachnellula subtilissima. The sequence continues at coordinate 10,527 of QGMJ01000953.1, forward strand.
CCCCCTCCTAATCCGCCGCATCCTAAAAACCCACCCGCACCTCCTCCTCAACCCAGACCCCTCCAGCGCCGGGCTCTCCAACACATCCCTCCACCTCGCCTCCTCGCTCGGCTTCCTGCCCTGCGTGCGCGTCCTCCTCTCCCTACACCACCAAATCGACGCTCTGAACGAAGACCACCAAACCCCCCTCATGCTCGCGTCTGCAGCCGGCCACACAGAGTGCGTGCACGCCCTATGCACCGCGATGCCGAGCTGTATACCAAAGCGAGATGTGCGCGGTCGAGATGCCGTTATGGAGGCCAGTAGAGGGGGCCACGATACCTGCTTGCAGATCCTGTTGACGTTTGCGCCGAGTGGGCCCGAGGAGTTGCTGAAGAACGCGGATCAGGATGGGAATACGGCGTTGCATTTTGCGAGTAGCAATGGCCATTTGCTGGTTCTGAGGACGCTGCTTGCGGCGGGTGCGGATAGTGAGAGGAGGAATATGTGGAGTTGGACACCGGTTGCTTATAGTGCTACGGTGCAGGCGGAGGTTTATTTCAAGGGGCTTGTGGCGGAGGTCGAGAGGAGGAAGGCTGTGAGGAGGGAGGCACAGGAGAGGGGAACGGGAGCTGGGGTGAGGATT
>QGMJ01000954.1:0-11153 GCA_007821545.1 Lachnellula subtilissima
GTTTGTGACGTGGTGTGATGTGTTGTGCCGTGTTGCTGGTGGTATGGTTGGGGATACTGCTATGCATATAGCGAGATGGAAAGGGGATATAATGCAGTTTATCATAGCATAGCACACCGTAGCCTGTTTGCTTTATACCAAGGTGTAGGCAGACAGACGTTGGATGTAGTTGTAGTTGCAGCTGCAGAGACGCAGAGTGGTAAGCTAATACGAGTCACGGATCCACGTAAACGGCATTGTTGGAAATTAACTCTATATGCGTTTAACCCACGCACGGCGTAAGGTGGAACTTGGCACGCGGGGAAGGGGGCGGAGACTGAGGATTGTTTTCTTTGGTGTGTATATATACTTTACAGAACCGTATCAGAAACGAAACATCTAGTCTGTAGATACAAAAAGAAGGCAAAGATAGAGAAGTAAAGTAAGGACTGCGCCCTTACAATGCAAGCATTGTTCTTGCAGGAAATGTTCGCGGATAATGGCAGCTGCACTCTAGAAACGCCGTTGCGAGAAACTGAAACCTGCTGCGTTGATTCAGAGCATATCGCTAGGATACTAATCCTATTCCCTTGATACTCGCGTGCTTCAAAGCAAGCAGCACTAGCCTTCTACGATACTGAGAAGATGGCACGACGGTGTTGCAGTAGATGTAAAAGGGAGATGGCGGTATTGAGTTCGAGGATCGGATATGGGAATGTAGGGCTCGGAGACATCGGGGCATGAGTGAGGGAGGATGTGCGGGTTAATGAGCGAAGTGTTGTAAGTACGTCGGGTAGTAAGAGTAATAGGGAGGGTGAGTTGGTGAAAAGAGTGTTGATGTAATCATATCAAGAAGGAATCAACAAGTTGGTACCCCAGACTTTAAGGATATTGATTGTGATGCTTGCTACGCAGCTGAGCGAGGTTATTCACAACAATTTATTGTGCATTAAAACACGAGAAATAATTCCATGATCTTCCTTCCTTCCTTCCTTGAATATTCCCCAGCAAAGCAAAGCAAAGCAAAGAAAAGTAACACAAAACATAAACAGCAAAGAAAGAGCCATTCAACCACGTAGAATCTTAACGATGGTACTTCCATACCCAGCTCCCAAGAATCCGTACGGCGTGCCCGAAGTCATCCGTACAAGGACATGCGTCGGGAACCCGCGTCACGGATCAGGATGCCAGTGCCTTTTTAACAAGAGGAAGGTAGAGGAGCTAAGCAGGTCAAGAAAAAGGAGAAGGGAGAGGTGGAGGATTAATATAAGGTCAGGGTCGAAGTGTGGCGTGGCGGGAGTGGCGGTTTGAGAGGAGATGAGGTGGGATTTGGGCTGAGGAGGGGTAGTGGGGGTGGAAATGAGGGTTCCGAAAGACACACACATCATTAGTACTGTAGGGTAAAGTGAAAAGTTGTAAAGTGGTTTACGAAGTAATATCCCTTTGAAACAAATGGGCTTGTAAACCATTTATGTGGCATGGCATGGCTTGACTTTGACTGCCGAGAAAAGGTTCTAGATTTTAAGGAAGAGGATGCCGTGAAACATGAGATCTTAACTAAGGGGTATCAAGGACACGTGACACAGCATTTGCCTATCGGAATGAATGGTACAGTAAGACAGTTCTTCAGCTCAATCCTACCTCTTAGATTGCAGCATGGTTACCTTTATTAAATAAAAGCACATAAACGTACATGAAATCCAAGAATAGGATTCGTATTCACGGCGTGCCGGCTTGTGCATTGCAGTACAAGGGGTGCCGAAACTTGGGAGGTCTTCCGTGTAATATTCTACAGTCTCGAATTGCGTTTTGAGGCTGTGTAGAAGAATTGAAATGAGATGTTGGGGAAAGCTTCAATCAATCATACTCCACTTGCAGCGTGTATCCGTGAAGGTTCTCAGTTCTAGAAGCACTGATCTTCGTGGACCTGGACCATGGCAGTCCGTAGGTAAATTTACGGAGTCGAGGGAGTACAGTCATATTGTCGTCAGCGGTCCAAAGATCCGAGGTTTGGCGGTTCCGAACTATTGACACTCCGCATGTCACTGGCAAGGAAAACCCAACCCAACCCATCCCATCTTTGCTTGGCTGTGTTTGTTTAGAAAAGGGAGTGAGTTTGTCATGAGTGATATTCACGCGTCGCGACACGCGCTTTCTTGGTGAGTTTAACAGATCAAGGTAGTTATATCCGTAGGGTAAGGTAAAGTAAAGTAATTGTCAGAGTACACCCCTGACCACTCTTCATTATCCGAAAATCCCGTGAGAGTCCAGACTCTACGGAGTAGGACCTTTGCAGTATTCTGCTCGTCAACCTGGACAGATTTGGACAGATTTGGAAATGTTCCTGCATAAACTTTCATAAATCACTAGATGGGAAAAGTGTGAAAAGTGCTGACGCGGGGCCGCGTACTTATTGGTTCAGTCGCGGTAGACTGCCGGGATGACGGATATTAGAGCGACGCTCGGTGCAAGGCAAGCTGAGAGATCACGGGCAATTGGGGACGGGCCGGTACGGAGTACGGAGTCGAGGTCGAGGGAGTCCCTATGAAAAAGACAATCAACAACAACAAAAGTCGCAGCAGGCTGTACTGGACTGTACTGTACCGGTGGTATACTAGTATTAAACACTATAGATGTTGCAGGTACTTTATGAGCATGTTACTTACATACTGTACCTTGGGATAAATACATCAGAATCTTGCTTATCTCTTGATAAAGTGCACTCGTGTTGAGCAGCGCTTGTGCCAAGAACAGACAAGTACACCAATTGAGGTGTGCCTCTAGAAGAGCTGCAGATAGAACACCATCTTGATTGGCACGAGAGAATAGACTTAGACCCGTTCCTGACTAGCAGCGGGGCTGCACTAGTCCCCCATTGGCCAAACAAAGCAAAAACTCCCATCTCACCCGCTGCTTAATCTCGCTTAATTCATTGTCTGCCCCACTCCTCTTCCGTCAGCCCTCTCAATACTCTCCCCATCTCGCTCTCGCAGTCTCTTTCACTCCTCACTCCTGACTCCACCGTACACGAGCCCAGCGCTGTCAAATCTCTCACACCACACCGTCGTTGTCGATGTCTTCCATTCACTTGCAATAATCTGCATTTTTGTTCCAGGCACATTCGTTACGGCCTCGTTTTGTTTCCCCATCATTGCATTCATTGCATTGTCCCAAACAACATCTGCAGTTGATAATCCCGACCTTCATTCCTCGCGCGTGTTTCAACCTGTGAACCACTCGGACAGCACATCTTGTCCTGCAAACGGACAAACTCGAAACATAAACGACCCATCCGTCCATCCGTCGACCACGAGTCTTTCGTCACCGACGAATCTATCATCAACACCACAGCTATTCACTCTGTCTTGGAAGAGCGAATCATCTAACCTGCGGACCGCCTTTAACGCGCGAGTGTTGTGTGAATCTTCGACCCGACCACGCGATCGAGTCGACCAAAACCCATCAGCCCCGACCTGACCTTTTCCACGATCTCTAGGCCGCGGCCATCCCTACATCCACAACCCTCTACGCCACATCGTACATCATGAAGTCGATATCCTCCCTAGTTACTTTCGGCGGCTTGCTGTTGAGTGCTTCGCATGTCGCTGCTTACGGTGCCTCATCTCCTGGGCCCGTGGTATACAAAGGATGTTACTCTACCAGTACTGGCTTGACAATGAACAGCTCGTACACGTTCAATACTCAGGGCTACTGTCAAACACAATGTGCGCCATTGAGCAAATCTGTCCTGGCAACGAAAAGCTCGACCGACTGCTGGTGCGGTAACGAACTACCACCCACCGCCGATTTAGTTTCCGATTCGCACTGTGATGCTCCTTGTGCCGGTTATGGATCAGACATGTGTATGTGAGATGAAGTCCATTGGTATGAAACATGACTGACATGAAAAACAGGTGGTTCTAGCCAAGATTATTGGAGTGTCTGGCTAAGTGGAGTGGCTTCGAGCGCCTCCACAGCTACTGCAGATGACACTTCAACAACATCATCCGCCGCCCAATCCTCAACCGCGACATCCGCGACGTCCGCGACATCTACTATACCAGCTGTTGTTACCGCACCCGGATCGACCGTTGTAGTCACAGCAGCCCCTGGTACATCAGAATCTTCAGCTGCTAGTGTTTCCGCGACACCGAAGAAGGGGGCTAACAAAGCCGCCATCGCTGCTGGAGTCGTTGTGGGCGTCGTAGTCATCAGTGCAATTGCCGGAGGAATATACCTGTTTATCCGAAATAAGAAGAGACGCGAGGTCGAGGAGGAATATAGAAGAAATGCTGCGGTTAGCACCTTCATTGCTGGTGGTGGCAAGCCTCCCAACAGCAGCGGTGGTGCTTCATCATTCACCGATACTCGCCTTGACCAGGCTACCATGGCTCAGCGAAGAATGAGTGATGGTAGCATCGCCGACAACGAAGATTATTCAAGAAGGATCCTCAAGGTATGAAGTATCACTGACATTGCCCATGTAGCGTTTGCTTATGTATACCTTTAGGTCACCAACGCTTGAGTAATCCACCATCTCACGACGAACGAGTTCCTACGTGCTTTAGCCTCTCCTCTGTCATCTCGGCGTTTATGGTCCCCTGGGTACAAATGGTCTGGTCTGGTCTCCCTCCTGTGCTTAGGACCGCTGGTGTTATATGTGTATAGGTGTGGCGTAGCAGGGCGAATGAACTCATACTCTTTATCTAAAGGGTCATGTTTGCTATTTTCCATCAATCTACGATACGCGGACGTTCAGTAAACAACGTCTTTCACACCGTCCTGTCCTTTCAGAGATTTCTTGCAACTTTGCCCCCTCAAGCGACTTCCCTTTCAACACGCGATCCTTCAAAGACCTTTTATCGATAGAAAGCCATTATAACTCTCGAAACCTCCTTGGACCTATCATCGAGGTCTAATGGAACGCGAAATACCCTACCCCCGCGCCTCCTTGCCTCGATCTGAATATTGTATACTACGTCATCTGTTGGAAACGGATGGCGATGGAGAAAGAAGGCGGTGGATTATGTCTGGAATAGTATAGATCCGATGTAATGAAAATGAAAGACAAGTGCATTGAAACTAGTTGGGCTGTGCTTGTGTTGGCTGAATATCTTGCCTGTGTTTGAGACCTGATACTCCAAGTGGAGAGTGCCATGCATGGCCTTTATGTGGATTTGCGTGAATGGAAACGTCATGGACTGTTTTGAGTTCCTGACATCGCGTTCCAGAAAATGTTGGGTGTTTGTGTTTTGTGTTTCCGAATCATTATGCGTTGGTTCTCGGCTCCAATTAATCAGCACAGTATAACACTTCCGGATATTCTTGATGAATACAGTAGACAATATCTGCCTTGATTAAATAATACTTTGCTCATACTATACTATACTGTATCTATGTATCTCTCGGTCACATAATCAATTACTGTACAGGTTCTTTAATGTATTCACGTACTGTATGTACTGTACATACTCTAGAGTCTAGAGTACAGCAAGCATCCTAGTACTGTACATTGTGTTGAAGGTTAAAATGCATCGAGATCGAGAGATGCTGGCTGGCTGGAGCCATGGATTGGAGATCTATGACATGTGTGTGTTTTGATTCCCAGAGAATATCAATCCGTTGTCTTTGAGTTGGCTGTGATGTGCTGAAGTATGCTCGGCTGCAGTGATACATATGTCATTACTCTACTACCGTATCCTCACTCCATCTCTGCTTCTACTTCAATTGTCTGACAACTACGATGTTTGGGTGGTTCGACCGGTTGAGGTGGAGGGTCTGATCTGATGTGGAAAAGGGGTTTGGGAAGAAATGGGTCAAAATCGGGTATGTTTGGTATCGTTGCATATGGCGCGTGCCCAACGGGTTACTTTAAAGCAGGCTGCGATATCTGCTGGTCTCAAGGTGTTTAGGCTGGAAGATGGAGGGGGAAAGACCGTCGAAGGCTACAGTTATGTCTCTGAATCTCTCGTCGTTGAGAAGTTAGCATGCTTTTGTTCAGACTTACTTGCATCACGGACATGCGGGCTCTGCGCTCCCTGTCGTTCCTTTGCTTGAAAGAATGAGCACTCGGTCACAATTTGGCTTGGACCTGGACCATTGATATCGAAGTTGGATGTATGGGAGTATGGTTTTGAGTCTACCAATGCTGTTCTATGCTCGAAGTGGCAATTTAAAATTGGTAATAGGTAGGGTGTTTCGTTGTCTATTTGTGCTTTCCACTTTTACTGAAATCGTTTTTTGTTATATGATGATTGCTACATGAATCCGGAAAGTGAGAGAAAGGGCAAGTGCAAGGATGTTGCACATGTGTATTCCTGTATTAAATTTAAAGGCAAGTGCGTTCAGCGGCTGGGCTTTGCTGGATGAGGAAGGGGCTAGTGGATTTTGGGATATAAATGGGTAAGGATGGCAAGAACTACTGGCGTTACTTACCTCGTTGAATAACGTACATAAATGTTTATTTTCTGTTTTGCTTCCATCTAATCTTTTATACAACAACTTGCAACGCCAACCCCGTCGAGTCGTCTCGTATTATGCCACAACGTTTGTACATCCTTGTCAAAACATCTAGTCAATAGACAGCCCATTTGCCCCGATATGGAAAACTTTTCCAATCTGTAGCGCCTTGAAAACAAACGAAGGCGATATTGTATGCCGTCCAAAAACATGCATTAGGTATACAGCGGTTTTGAGTGGGGCTTTTTGAATCCTGTCTCACTTCTCGCTTCATTCGTCTACCTTAACATAGCCCCCAAAACACCTTGAAGACTAACCCCTTTGGTAGATAATTGCACCCACAGAGTCACAACACCCCACCCTCGACCGAATAGCATCATGGGGACCTTCATGCACGATGATATAAGCAGGCGACAGACACAGCCTGGCGCTGAGCCTCACAGCCTGGCGCTTAGCCTCGCACTTCAACAACATCTTAACCTCGAGCGTCACCACCTTACGATGCCTCCGTACGAAAAATGGACATCGTTTCCTCTGCCGCAGCAGTAGTCGGACTCGTATTCAATTTTGCTACTGCGATCAAAACTTGCAATGACCTACGAAGCCGGTACAAAGATGCCGCCCGCACCATCGAGAGTATCAAGCACGAACTGGAGACCACCCAAGGAGCGCTACAAGGAATTGCAAACCTAATGATGCACGATGCGGATGCCCTAGCTTCACGATGGGATTCGAATAAGACCCTGCCCACTACGTTCGCGAGAGCCATAAAGGGGTTCAAGAAGACGATAAATGGCTTACTCGATGATATGGAACCTTTGAAGCGGAAGGACTCGAGGCTAAGCAAGATGGACAAGGTCAAATTGCTTTGGAATGAAGATGCAATGAAGGAGCACCTTGGGCAGTTACGAGCACAATCCAGTGCTCTGAATTTGCTGTTGACAGTACTGCAAACGTATTTTCCCTTCCCTCACGTTTGGCGTCGTCTCAAATCGCTGTATACTAACACATTCAGAGGGACACTGTCAGAAGTCAGAAGTAATATTGCAAAGGTGGAAGCCGCACTTATACATTTATCCATCTCAGCCAACGACAGTGAAGAACTCACAAGTGCCAGACCACCAGAATATGAGCCCCATATCTTGAATGACCAGTCAGACCTGCTGGAATTGGAGTGGCCTGACGACGAACAGAATGCAAATCCTGGGCAGCAGCAGTCGATTAACACAGACGCTGTCCGAACAGCATTGCATCTAAAATCTCCAATGCGGAAATAGAGGCCAATTACCATGAGAGATTCCAATCCACTTCACCTTCCTCGACAACGGAATCCTCGATAAAAACCGACTTGCCAATAGATACGTCAATGGAAGACGCATCGGCTCCCTTAGAACCAGTTTCTGACCAAGCCAACAAGAGTAATGCAGCCGAGATTGATAGCTCATCTTATCTACCTGTATTCAGAGCTTCGCCTCAAGCCGATTGTGCTGCTCATCGTACCCTTCACATCAAGCCAATCCCAAGTAATACAAACTCTGATCTGCACCGAAATAGCAGTGTCGAAAACACAAATTCGCCGGAAATTCCATTCTACAATCCTGGTCCGTACTTCGATCCCGACGTTTCCTGTGATACTGTTAGGAACTCTAAACATTCCGGTTTATCAGAGGGTAGCGATGGCCTGGGAGTCGGCGCCGACCAGATGGAGCATGTCCCAAGCGAGTCTCCGCCAGATTTAATTCACGCGGTGACGAAAGTGAATGTCGAGGAAGTTCGTACGCTTCTGAAATCCGGCCACGATATTGAGTCTCGCCATCCAACTAGTCATCGAACTGCACTATTGCTCGTCGCAGCTCTTGGCCACATAGAGCTTCTACAGATGTTACTTGCCCGGAATGCGTGCGTGGATGCGAAAGATGTATACGGCCGAACCGCCTTGCACTACGCTGTGTCTGAAGGCCACTTCAGATGTGTGCAATTGCTCTTGCTTGCCGGAGCTTCCGCTACCGTCAACGACAAATGGTATGAATGCCCTTTGCACAGAGCGGTACGATATGGTTCTCTTAACGACGACGGACTCAAAATGCTATTATTACAACATCCGGACCCTATACGATACAGAAAACATCAGAGAAAGCATCGTGGATTCACGATTCTCCATGTAGCGGCCAAGACGTACTCGCCAACTACGGTAAAACTTATTTGCGAGACGCTGCAAACAATCGAACATCGTCCAAATTGTCCCATGAAGACCATTGATAGCCACCTTTTATCAGAATCCTGTGACTGTCCACTGGTCTTTCCAGGGCTGGATATCGAGGATACGGAGGGTCGAACTGCACTCCAGATAGCTATTTCCTGTCGAGCCCCAAAAATCGTAAAAATACTGCTCAAGTATTCTCATGTCGCTGTAAATGCACCTCAGATGCGAAAGCGCTTTTGGCATAACACCGCTTTACAAGGTGGGGTCAAATGGGAACGCCCGCTTCACTTTGCCATCAGGACGAAATCAATGAGCGAAGAAGGGCGAGGAGAAGCCTTAATCGATGTCCTCCTTGCAGCTGATCCAGACCTTAGTCTTCTCAACAGTCGCGGCCAGACGCCATTAGAAGTGGCGATCCTCCACAAAAATCAATCCGCTACTCGAGCTCTCCTTAATCGTGGAGCACCTTTCATTGGTACCAGTGATAGCACAGGGAATAAGTCCTTATTGAGCAAGGCCATAGAGCAATTCCCCCCAACAGTTTTACTTGGACTACTATCGTCAGCTTCAAGGTCGAACCTAGTCAAGCGTGAAGAGCTTGACGTCGCGTTTATTCGCGAAGCGCAGAGCAGAAGCAGATGGGACTATATCCAAGAATTCCTAAAGTCTCGACGTGTATCAAAAAAAGGACTGGGAATAATTTTGAACAAGGAGCAAACTTTGAAATTCGCCATTAGAGAAGCAAATGAGGACGTAGTCAAATTACTTCTTGACGCCGGCGCTGAACTTGACACCAACTTCACAGCTCCTGAGGTCGCGCAGTGTCAGGCTGTTCATATTGCCGCTGAAGGATGCAGTATCCCAATCCTCAAGATCTTGTTGCAGCATGGTGCTTCCGGTTTGACTGAAGATTCGGATGGCGATTTACCCCTTCATTGTGCTATTCGGTATTCTGATTGCAGTATGGTAGAGGCCTGCTTCGATTCCATTATACATGAGTTGGACAGAACAAATGAGAAATTTGACGATAGGCTTTGGAAGGTGATGTATGTTGCAATTGGACTGGCAAGTCGCCACGGGTCTGTGGAGAAGGTGAAGCTCATTCTAGACCTTGCAAAAAAGGAGAATGTGTTAGAAACGTTTTTCACGTGGAGTGTTACATCTAGCTGCCGCACGGGGCCATATACAGGTTGTGGAGTATCTCCTCGAACAAGGGTATGACCCACAGGGGACCTGCAAGATGGGTGGGACTTTGCGGTCTGTCCTTGAAATACCCTTTTACCCCACGGCTTCTGCCAGGGGCCAACCGCCGAACAAATTGGTAAACTATGAAGAATGTAAAGCGATCATCCAAAAAGCAATTGACCAGAAGGAAACGAAACCACCAGGTCGAACTTCGAAAAAGAAAGAGAAAAGCTCACGTGCTCGGAAGTCTGGATAGGCGGCAATCCTTTTCTCGACCATTAGTTTCTCCCTCGGCAATGAATAAAATTTATGAAGGGAACGAATTTCACTATACTCTAGGAGATGATGATGATGGTCGACGGCGATGTGGATGGTTAGAAATTTAAATCTAAATCATCGGTGTTTGCTCATTTGCATTAACAGGTACTATTCTTACTCAGTCCAAGAGATTCATTTGTCGTTCACATAAGTAATGAGTTTTCGGTTTGTCTTACACTTAGCTTTGGGTAGACTATATATATATATATGAGGTACTCAGAACAGATGAATCGATTCAACCAGACGATCTACCAACAGGACCACCACAATGCTTGTTGATAAACCCCTGGCAGATTTCTCTTCTAGCTAGGCCCTACAAGAGACGACCAGGCAAGAGGTTTTTGATCAGATATTAGAGCATATGGTTTAACCATGTGAGATGAATTGCTGTGATGTAAAGGAATAAATATACACCCATGTAGATTACAAAGTCCCTGAAAATCAAATGTAATTGTCAGTTTTCTCGATAACTTTGGAACAACACCATAAACTTATTTCATGCTATCCAGTCACCCCCAAGCAATAATTTATCAGTCTCTGAGCAGAATATATCAAATCAAGTAACAACAAACGTTTGAAAAGGGGGGCGTCTCGGGCGGAAGAATAAAAGTCCGTCTTAGCGACCTCGGAGCACATCATCGCGACTAGAAGTACACTACTAAAACCTTGGGACCTCTGAGAGCAAGCTTATCCAGACACTCACTCACTCACTCTCCCCAATCCGCTCTATTCATTTTCTGAAGCTCTCTTTACACCTCCAGATTCCATCTCCATAGTCGAGAATTGGGAATTGGGAAAAGGAATTTTTTTATTTTATTGATAAAGAGGGAGACAGGTCAGAGCGGTGAAAGAAAAAGAGAGATGGCGGACATAGCAGCTGAGATCGAAGAGGGGGGGTTGAAACGCACGTTGAAGGATCTTTTTGCGGGTGCTGCTGGTGGGATTGCGCAGGTGCTTTTGGGTGAGTTCGTGGTTTAGTTAATTGGGTGTTTTGCTTTTGTGGAATGGA
>QGMJ01000955.1:0-11151 GCA_007821545.1 Lachnellula subtilissima
ATAATAGTAAAAGTAAAAGCTATCATATATGGTCTATCTTTAAGCAAAATTTGGATTTTCTAATTTTTAATCTTCTCTTTTAAATAATTATTTTTAATTTAACTAACTATTAAAAGCTTCTAAATTTTATTATAAATAATAATATTATATTTAGTTCGCTCTTCTAGAAAGACTATAGCGAATAGCCTACTTCTATATATATTATAGTCTAAAACCTCTAGTATAATAGAAAATCGTAATACTAAATCGCCTTTTAGACCTCTCTCTTTAGATATATAATTTGCTATATTATCTACTAAAAGACTAGCTATAAACTATATAAAAAGAAGGCTCTAAAGGTTTATTTAATATCTATTAGAGAGATCTGCTGATATATTTACTATATCTTAAAAAACTAGTCTATATACTATTTTATCTTTTTATAAGTATAAAGTTAGCTAGGCATCTAAGCTTCTATTTATATAATTCGATAAGAACTATAATATATAGACTACTAATACTATATTATATGCCTATAGCTTTATATATTATATAAGCAAGCTAAAAAGAGGCTAGGTTTTATATTAGAGTATAGATAGTAGAGAATATTAGACTATACTACTTTTAGATAAGATAGAAGAGTTAGAAAAGATTAGAGAAAGATTATATAACTAGATAAAGCTATATTTAAAATAGAAAAGACTAGAAGAATCTAGATTATATAATAGATAGATAAAAAGCGCTATACTAATTATATATAGTCTATTTATAGATCTAGAAGGGTATTAGTAATAATCTAGAAAGTAATAAGCTAGAACTATAAGTTAGAATTAGTATTTATAGAAAAGCTTTCTAGCTATAAAAGAATTTACTTTAAGGCCTATCTCTAGTAGGTCTTAGAACCTATTATTTTTCTGCTTTTTAACTAGCTTAGTCTAGAGTATATCTTTATAGAAGATAGAGTAAAAGTATATTTAGAAAGCGTCTACTTACTAAAACTCTAGTATAGAATCTATAGATTTAAGTAGCCTTCTTCTTTATCTAATTTAAATCCTATTAAGAAGGTCTAGTAATAGATAAAAGAAGAGCTAAAGAAATTAGTATATATATCTAAAAGTATAGAGGATTTAAAAAGGGAGCTATAAAAGCTATAGAATTAGATAAATCTATATAACTTCTAGTATTATACTAAATAATTAACCTATAAGATTAAAGATATAATTATAGTATATAGACTAGCTACTATTAATTAACTTATATCTTTAATTTAGTCTAATTCTATTAATAATTTAAAAAGTTATTCACGATTAAAGAGGGAGGGTAGAAAATGGTGGTTCTCGCTTGGTGGGCCATGTGTGGTGGCACATACTCTTACTTTCTACTCTCTATAGAACAGAGCGCAATCGTACTTCCTGCTTCCTCTCTCACTATAGCATCGCTCCTCTCTATACTACGCAATCGTACTTCCTCTACCCCTACCCCCCTCCCCCTTCCTAAAATGCACTGGCACCTTCCCCCGCGGCCTTCTTCTACTCTACTTCTACTCCTAAAACACATAGGTAGCATATTTTTAAAGACGCTTAGACCACGTCAGCTGGCAACTAGGTACTAGGACCAACGCTCCGGAGCTTGCGTAGGGCCGCGGGGGGCATGGTTTGAAAGACTAGTAGTTCGGCGTGGAGCACGGAGCGGAGAATGCTTTCACTCTTCACGCCGTTAAACAACGTTAAACGCATTTTAGCTGCTAAATCTTGGAGTTTCTCCTTGCGTGGCCCTAGAGAATTAATTTCGGAGCGCTAGATTGCAGTATGCTTTTATTCCTATAAAAACAGGAATGTTTGCCACTTTTTCGAATTCGAATACCTGAGCTCCGAAGTATAATATCTATATGCAAAGCACGCACCGGACTGTTTAATTGATATATTTTCCCCAATCATGTCTCCTCTTAGCATCTCCGATATTGACTTCCAGCGAGCAAAATCTGGCCCGCTCTCGACAGCCATCGCGGGGTACACATCATCGGATCTATTCAAATCTTCAGGTTCTCGTTCCAATGTTGAAGGAAAATCATTACAACATCGATTAAGTGTCGAGAGTCGCAACTTCTTTGGCTCAACGCTCAAGAAGTCTTCCAATCAGGTCTTCCGAACCAAAATGATTTCTTTAGGTACTGGGCGACCAACTTCGGAGCTGTATCCCTGGAACTCCGTCACATTCCATGCAACCTCGATTGATCGCCAAATAAGCTCTAGCTCTGGTACCAAGAATGCTATTATGCTGTCCGAGTCTCGCACGATTGTCAAGCGGGGAGGCGATTATGACATTGCTAGAGGTCTCAACTACAGCTATGCCGCCGGTTCCCCAGCATTGCTCCGGTTCATAACGGAGCATATAGAGATTGTCCATAATCCTCCATATAGGAACTGGGCTACGTGTCTCAGCTGCGGGTCGACATCTGCACTTGAAGTCGCTTTACGGATCTTCTGTAATCGGGGAGACACGATTCTTACAGAAAGCTACACGTATCCTGGAGTTATAGAAGTTGCAAACCTACTTGGCGTACATACTATTGGAATTGAAATGGACTCTCTAGGGCTAATGCCCGAATACTTGGAGAGAACACTCCGCACTTGGGACGAATCTCGAGCACCCCGGCCCACAGTTCTCTACACAATCCCATCGGGACAGAATCCAACAGGTGTTACACAATCATTACAACGAAAGAAGGCCATTTACCAAGTAGCAGAAGATTATGATCTGGTTATCATCGAAGACGATCCGTATTACTTTCTTTGCATGGATCTCGGCCTTGATTCAGTCAAGAATTTCACCAGTGCCAAGCGAGACGATTTGGTCACAGCATCAGGTTACCTCGCTAGTTTGCCCTCATCTTTGCTAGCCCTGGACAGATCTGGCCGTGTTGTCCGACTTGACTCGGTTTCCAAGATCCTCGCACCAGGACTTCGTGCCGGCTGGGTGACTGCCAGTGATCAGATCATCAACAAGTTCATTGCGTATTACGAAGTTAGCACCGTGGCAGTGAGCGGGCCAACGCAATTGATGCTATGGGATCTGCTTGACGCTACCTGGGGCCATCTCGGATTTTTCTCCTGGTTGGACCAGCTGTCTACACGATATCGCACTCGATTAAGGATCTTGCTTGATGCCTGTGAGCAATATTTTCCAAAAGAAGTTTGCAAATGGGCACCACCTCAGAATGGTATGTTCCTTTGGACAAGCCTCGATTTAATGAAACATCCAATCATACTATCTGGTGATCACAAAGAACAAAATTCATCGTTTATAAATAACCAAGCTTGTGGCATTGAGGCCAGGATATTAGCCAAAGCCTTGGAGCAAGGGGTCCAAATCACTATGGGTTCCTTGTTCGATACAAATAAGACACCTATAGCCAAGGTTCATTTTCGTATGACATTCTCTGCAGCAGATGAATCCGAAATTGAAGTCGGTGTCAAAAAGGTTGCCAATGTAGTTAGGGAAGAGTTTGCTATGGAGACAATCTGATAAGATAGGAGAAACTGAGTTAATTTGTGGCTTGCAAACCAAGTTGCTCTACAACTGGTCCTGGGACGGTTTTACGGGCATCTTTCTGGACTGTTTCCGAACTGGAAATCAAACTTGACTACCTTAACAGTTTGATTTATATTACGTGTGAGGTATTCTTTAGGAGTAGATCGCTAGCTCGGGCTTGTGCGTTTTTCTTGGAGGGTGGATGTTACCGTGTACTCTGGCATCGCAAATAAACTTCCTGTTTCTGAGTATTGTATTGACATTATAATACAATATACTGGCAGCAGAGTTCCAAGAATTGGTGTTGTGTTAAATTCAACGGGATTTGAAAAGTCTACTATGACACTAAGAAGATTGACTCAAATTACTCAAATTATTCTTTAAAATGAATGCTATTTGAAATGAGAGTATTCTAGATGATAGATTCTTCGTGCCAAAACTTTTACCTTATGCGAGATTTGACTCTGTATGTAGTTTCAGAGGCTACGAAAAGGGACTTTACGCTCAATCTTCGGCACCCTCGATAGCTTGTAGCACTTCGGTAGCTATGCATCTACCTCTTTTTCGTTTCCCGTAACAAGCTGCACTAAGGCCTCAGCAGACTGAAAAGTAAATGCCATGCCTTTGATTGTTAGCACTTGATGTCTTGAAATCACTCTGATAACTTACTGTGGCCATTGAATCCAGCACAGATCCAAAGTCTGTCTTAACCCGGAGCTTCTCCAACAATGGTCCCCGAATCTAACGTGTATCCTATAATACTAGTCTATTCTTGTATTGTTTCGCCGTCCTCTCCCTAATTTTCTCGTCCAAAATACTTGGCAACTGCAGACAAGAGAAATTAAGAGATGTTGGGATGGATGGTTGTGCCATCCAAAACAGGCTGTTCTCCGTTGCTTCCAAATCTTCGACCACTACCTTTAAACCGTTAATACAAACTTATCATCTGGCAGGTGGTGTGAAGATAACCAATTATTATGTCTCCTGCTCCAGAGAATCCTCCCGCTCTCGACTGCATGTAATCGCCTTTACTCATACCACAGGTTCTTTTCAAAGCTGGGTTACCTGCAATGTTCGATCCCGGTCGGACAGCCGCAATCTGAGATATGGTTGGAATCATGAAGTCAGCCAAAGGAGGATACAAAGTTGCTGTATAGGCATTTGTAGCTAATATGAATTTGTCTGCAAGGACCTGACCACGTTCCAATGTATGCAAGATCCACTTCGCCGTGCCATGTCCTGAGTTCGTCTGATTGACCTCGACAACCGGGGTGTTCGTCTGAAGGTTGATACCTTTCTTGAGCAGGACTTCTAACAATCCGCACACGAATTTGTACGGATTTGACGCATAGGCAGGAATGCTCACAGCTCCAACCGCCTCCGGAACCAGCAGCTCCTTTCTCGCTTCATCCCGAGTCCAAATCTTATACTTCTTCAGATCACCCTCTCCCATCTTGCCATCCAAGACTTCATGCCTTTGCTTTAGCAGCTCAAGTACATCATCCCATTCATCCTGATCCGTCCAAATATCCACCGTTTCAACCTCCCTCAAATCGCACTTGATACGTAGCTCTTTTATCAACTTTCCCACGCTAGCCACGTTCTCCTCCTTAAGCTTGTCCAACCTCAACGCCTCTTCTTCCCCAAAATTCCTGAGGTCAGACGCAAGTGAAGTGTAGCGGCATGCCCGGCAATGCCCACCGTTGCGGCCTGTATCTCCGGATGAGGCTTGGCAAGCTTTTAGCACAAGGGTTTGAGCGTGTGGTTCCTTGGCAAGAAGCTCTAAGCAATACTTGCGCCTGTGATTCCGGATCCGATGATAACATACTGGGAGGTAGATGGGAAATTTGGTGTTGTTCGATGGTCTGCGATTGGGAGTGGTAGGTTTGCCAGTAGGATTTTGTTGGATTGCGAGACGGGAGTCGGACTGGGAACTTTGAAACTGTCATTTTTTGGTATAGGGTTAACGTTCTCTGGGTCGAAGTATGAAATTATTAGATATTCTTTTTGAGAAAGAAACCAAGATAGATTTACCCTGTCCGGCGTGTGAAAGCATAAGCTTGAATAGCCTTTAGAGGCATATTTCGATGGAGAATCGGAGAGAAGAGTCGGAGTGCGGCGTAAAGCAGGGAATGGTTGTCCGAGATTACCTAGGCAGTTAGCCGAAGAACAGTAACTACCTATCTATCTTGGGCGGGTCAATAGATTGCTCTTTCGGCCCTGGAAATTGAAGAGTGGGATAGGCCTGTTAAAGAAATGCCCAATCGTTTATGCGCCGTGTGTACCTCATACTTAGAAAATGCTGATAGGTTAGCCCAACATAATAATACATGGTCAGCTGACGACAAGATATTCTAGCTAGTGTTGGAATTAGCCGTTGACATAAGCATGACTAACCATAAAACCAATTTTTGAATATCCGGAGATACTCTCTAAATATACATAATCTATATTATATAACTTAACCTCTTTATGCTAGCTTTATTATTATATACTCTTACTATTATATTCTAACAGCTAGCAGACGTTTAATCATCGATGTTTACTAAACTCGTTTTCCATACCTTCCTAAGCTTCGAGCCGATATTGGACAACAAAAATAAGATGATAAGCAGCGGCTATAAACCTCAATCCCTCCTTGACTCACATTACAGTAACGCTTATTCAGAAGTAGTCTAGAACTATAACCTTTAAAGAAACCTATGCCTACAAGAACTCTCTTTCATCGACATAATTGCCAGATCATCAAAGCTGCACCGGGCAAGGTTTAACTGGAATTGCTTCTTACGGGGTTGTGTCTAAGACCATTCCGTTTGGATTATACTCTCTCTAGATGTCTAAATCTTGATTAGATACCGATCTTGCACCTCGTTCTTAACTATTCTGACAAAATTCAGCAGTCTGATATGGGAAAGTTCAGATTGAATAAGGAGGAATTATCAACCAGGCCTTCCCAGAAATCAAAATCGAAGTCTCGTGGTTCGTGGTCCAACTGCGCCAGCCAGTTGTTGTCAGACTGAAAAGGTATTTCCTGTTGGGCTACGACGTGGGTACTTTCCTCGGAAAGAATACGATCGAGAAAACGCTGGATTGCTTGGGTAGCCTTGAAAAGCAGCGCATAATTAGGTTCCTCGCGCCGCACTACGGTTCCTCTTTCTACCTCTGCCGCGAGAATAGTGAGGTCTTGCAGTACTTTGGCCCTCGGAACTCGTGGACAGCGCGGGTCTCTTTGATGCCTAAGGATTGCCAGCAGTAATATTCCTGCACTGGGCAGACCATAAAATGCGATCTGGCGGCGATTAGCATGTTACGAGAAAAGCAATTCGAGTGCATACTTTCCAGTCAAGTCCCGTGCCTGAGTTGGACAGCTCCTCACGAAGAAGGATAGCCCCTACAACAAGGTGGAGCATTTGTTGAGCCACATCGATCATCGCCACATCCGGCTCGGCCAGACGACGGAGCAAAAGACGCCGGAGTAGAAAAGAAATATGTAGATAATTGAGGCGTATGCTAATAAGAAAATCGCGGTCAAAGGGACTAACGTCAATCTGCCTAAGGCTATCTTCGAAACGGAAGTGGGCGGGCAACACCTCCCAGTAAGCGTCAGCAGTTGTTTGGAGTGCTCTAACCAAGTTAGTGACCTTGTGCAAAATCTGGAAAACAAACCCTAGCTTACTTGATCTTTTCAAGGCAACTGGGACGACTGCGATCGAAGTATAGCTCTAAGATTTCCTCTTTAATAGATGCACACAGTGCCGACCAGCGAGTCTCTGCCGTGTAGTTTAAGCACGCATCTGTGTTCCAGGCGTCAGGACCTCCTTGCTCGTCCGTCGAGGATGGATCTAGGTCTCGGGGTTGGCAGTATGGGATTTGGAAGTGGCAAAAGCGTTTACTCATCCGTAACGGCCGGCCAAGAAAGATAGACACATTTTTGTCTGCAGAGTAGGATCTAGCAAATATAGTTTTCTGCAGCTCCATAAGAAAGCGAGGCATCCCAGGCTTCTTATTAATGTTATTGTGATAACCAAGAGCAAAAACAGAGGCAATAACGTCTCCGAGGGTTCTCCAATATTGATAGCCTTAAGTTTTATTATTAGTAGGTAAGATTCGATTACTGGTGGTGGTAAGTATTGCTTAACTTACTTTGATCTCCGTCTACATATGAGTGGACAATGAAATTTTCATATTGAAGAACTAGCTGTAAATCATTCAAACAGTCTATTGATAGGCAGATCTCAAGCGAGCAGTTAAGCAATCTGGTTAAAAGGTGTCGAAGCTCTTGGTTTTGGCTCGACGTGGTATACAAGGACGGAAAGAACGATATATCCCTTGTTGCTTGGATAGCCGCCGAGAGGAAGATCCCAAAGGTCTCCCAGCGTGTATTAAAGCCCAGAAATTGTGCCGAATAGGAGGAAATGGTTGACTCTGGATTGTATTCAAGTGGCCGCGTAGTGTTCTGCAATAAACGTGTGGAAAAGCTGTGGTGCCATCCTGAACCTTGGAACGTCGATAAAGACGTGTAATTGGAAGTCTCGGAACAAAGATCTACAAAAGCTTCTGCGACCGCGAGGTTGACCCCTTTTGCACGCCAGAATAAAACCAGGGATCTAAGGTCTTCTAATGCAAACGAGCTAAGGAGCTGTCTTGTGAGCATTGCACCTTGCTTCACCGATAGGTGCTCATCAAATGAACCAGAGGAAAGCGGCCTCGGGGAACAGCCATCGTGGTTAAAGTCCTGTTGTTCAGACAAGATGTGGTTGAAGATATCAATATGGCTTGACGGCCCTAGGTACCCTGGATTGGGGTATGAGGAGCGATTGTGATGTAGCGTGCGTGGACATTGAGATTCTAGCAACTCCGGTGATCGAGACCGACGACGACGACTAAGACTCCAATCAGTGATATATAGAAGAAGAAGAAAGTGCCAACGAAGCATGTATTACCGGGAGGATTGATTTTGTAGTGGCGGCGCACTCGACGGGCTGGAGTGGCTGGACCTGGACCGTATCCTCTTGAACGGTGAAGCTCTGTAGACGCACGTGCTTGACCTTTTCTCGCTGCACCGTGCGCAAACAGGGCGCTCATGACCGCAAGCAAGTTTGGCCTTTCTGCAAGGATCACAAGCTGCTTGTCTGGAGGAGTCCATAATGACAAATCGCTGGCCAGGTCGTATATGGGGAAATGAGGTTGCGCTCAGGAGTTGGGAGCGACAGTGGGAAAGCTATCTTGAACTACGTCCGGTTTTAGTCTCCGTTTCTCTCCGTTTTCTCCTTCTCCGCCTCTCTGTCTCTCCGTTCCGCTCTCCGTTCTCAACTTCTCCGTTCTCAACTTCTCCGCTCTCTCTTCCGCTCTCCGGGTAGCAGGAGGCCATAAGTCACCAGGCAGACAAAACTCGAAATCGGGATTTGTCCGCTGGCTAGCTAGACAATCAATGGTCCTCTGTATCCTTTCTGAAAGTCTTCTTAGCATGTTGATCACGTCAGTATTTTAGCAGATAATGAGATGCCTCCTCCTCCGTGAGACCTGCCTTAGAAAATAGCAACCAAACACGCCCAGAAGAGTTTTTATTTAAAACCATGGAAGAAACAATCAAGATTGCCGACTATCTTTTCGAGCGACTCAGGCAGCTTGGTGTCCGGTCTCTCTTTGGCGTGCCTGGTGATTATAATCTCACATTGCTGGATTATGTTGAACCTGCTGGTATCCGCTGGGTGGGAAACTGTAATGAGCTCAATGCAGCATACGCAGCCGATGGATATGCTAGAACCAATGGTCTCGGTGCCCTAGTCACCACATTTGGTGTTGGCGAGCTTTCAGCTGCCAACGGGATTGCGGGAGCGTACGCTGAGAAGGTACCCGTTGTTCATATCGTTGGCACGCCGTCTCGAACGCTTCAAGAGTCGCGTGCTCTGATGCATCATACATTTGCCGACGGAGAGTATCGCCGGTTTGCTGCAATGCACTCGCATATCACCATCGGACAGACCAATTTAACAGATCCTCGCACCGCTTTGCAACAGATTGAATGGATCTTGCAGCAAGCCTTGCTGCATAGCCGCCCTGTCTATCTCGAGATTCCGGAGGACATGGTCGGCTTTTCAGTTCTGACATCGAGTTTGATACCAGTTCCTCCAAGTCAGTTCATCAACAGCTGTCCTCAAGCTCTGGAATGTATTCTTCAACGCATGTACTCTGCTCAACGCCCTTTAATACTCGTGGATGGAGAGAGTAGGCCGTGTGGAATCTTAGGCCACATCGAGGATCTCATCCAGAGCACGGGATGGCCGACGTGGACGACCACCTTTGGGAAAGGACTGACAAATGAACAAATGCGGAACGTACATGGTGTTTATGTTGGGGTCTATGGCAACAAAGAATACAAAGCATACTTTGAATCAGCGGACCTGGTCATTCATCTCGGACCGCATCTTAGCGATACAAACTCCCAGGGCTTTACAATCCTTCCCAATGAAGAAATTACTATTGCATTCTCCGAGACTTTTGTACGAGTGGGAGGACGGACATTCCGTGACTTGTCCTGTAGGGGCCTCATAAAGCAACTGCTGCAAGAATTGGATCGAGGTCAACTTGTAAAGGTGGATGGGCTCCCAAACTATATCATAGCGGTCGGAGAGACATCTCTTAGGGACTCAATCACGCAGGAACAATTTTATCGCTTTGTCAACCCTCTGTTCTGCTCCGGAGATATCGTCCTCACAGAAACAGGCACAGCCGCTCATGGTGGGCGAAGTTTCAGATTTCCACCAAACGTCCGAATGATTACAGCTACCACTTGGCTCTCCATTGGGTACATGCTACCTGCCACTTTGGGCGCAGCTTTGGCACAACGCGAAGGCAGAGAGCGTGAGGTCCCGCTACCACAAACGGTTGAACACCGGGCCAGGCCTTGCGTCATACTCTTCGTAGGAGATGGGAGTTTACAAATGTCGATCCAGGAGCTTAGCACCATAATCCGGCAGAAGGTCAGCGCCATTATCTTCATTATTAATAACAACGGATATACAATCGAGCGTGCTATCCACGGGAGGAACCAAGGGTATAATGATATTGCATCGTGGTGCCATCTCCAGGCACTCTCATTCTTTGGCGATGATGAGGACCATGCCAAGAAAAGTACTTTCACAGCGAGGACATGGGAGGAGCTAGGATCTGTGTTACGAGTAGTGCGGAGGGGTGATGGAGTTAGGCTGGTTGAAGTGTTTATGGGTCAAGATGACTGCCAAGGCTCATTGTCGGACCTTCTGAAGAAGCAGATTGCAGCAGAAAAAATGACTGAATGACTGAAGAGTGCATAATAGTTTTTGTTTTGTCAATTAAACTTTGCGTTTTCATAGAGAGCCTCGGGCTGCCAGATCATATAGTTTGTTATTTATAAAATACTTTGCTAAAGCTAATATTATTTCTAAGTAAGTTATTGTCGGGTGTTAGATTTAGCTGCTGATATAAGCATAACTAACCATAAAACAGATCCTCGGGTATTTAGTTATACTCTTTAAATATATATAATCTATAATATATAACTTAAAATCTTTATACTAGCTTTATTATTATATACTTTTTATTACTATATTCTGATAGGTTATAAGCCTAGCGCTTTACTAATCTATAATTTAAATTATA
>QGMJ01000956.1:0-11145 GCA_007821545.1 Lachnellula subtilissima
AATTGAAAAATGTGAATTGGGAAAGGTAAGATGGGGCAGAAGATGAAGGGTACTTTTGAGAAGTAAATGGTTGTGTAGTGCTTTAGACAAAAGAAAGACAAGGACGAGAGCATGCTTGCTAGCAATGGAATGGAATGGAGCCATTTCACAGCTTGTATCGAACAGTGTGACGATATAGATGACGGATATAAGACTTACAATTTGAGGGGAGCAAGTAACAGTTTGGTCGGAATAGCGCGGCTCTGATAGTGCAAAGTCAGCATGGGGGTGGAAGGATAATGCGGTTGGCTGGCTTGGGCTTTTGGGTTGGTGGTGTGCATGTGGATGCAAGAGCGTACAAGAGAAGAGGTTGGACATACTATTCAAAGAGTCGAGGTTTTTGAAGTTGGCCTTCTGTGGATATGAAGTCAGCTCGAAGTCGCGACAAGAAAGCTAAGAATGTATGCAAAGAGCACACGTGAGTCCAAAGACTGGGCTTGATGACGTTCGGGAGATGAACGTCTTCCGTGCGGATTAGGAGAGTGAGGGACTGTGAAGAAAGCAAAGCGTACCTTTTGGATGCCAAATTACTATCTTGAAATGCAAATCTCCAAATCTCTGGAGTCTCTACACAATACGCACGCAGCGGCGACAGTCTTAATATAGGAATCCGGGCAATTGCAGTAGCAGCGTGTTCTAACAGACAAGGATGGATGGTAGACTGCTGCTAAAGCAAGTGGTGGGCTCGAAATTTCTCGTTGTGGGTCGAGGAGAAGTCAACAGTTGACGGTGCGGAAGACGTCTTTTGTACCGGCAGCATCTGCCTCGCTTCGAAGACCACCACCTATCTGCCATCTGCCACCCACCACCGGGCCATTTTAGGCTGGGACATGAGATGAAATTTCCTTACACATCCTCAACACAAAGTTAGGCTCCTGACCTAGGACCTGAGCGTGGAACGGTAGATATAACAATGTGTGTCCAAGACGCAAGGTATACCAAGGCCAATACCAAAATTCATAAGAGCTTACAAGTCATAGATTTATATCGGCAGCTTTGACTGTATTGCTTCCGATTCGCGCTTCGTGGGCAACCGCCTGCCGTACAAGCTTCTACTCCGAGCAGACCTTTCATTACAGACCAAGAGAGGCAATAAGTTATGATACAACGAAAGATACGGTGGTAGTCTGAGGTTAAGCAGAAAGGCCACTTTCAAAATGATAAAAACGAAGACGACAGGAGCACAAGTGAGGTATCGGTTGGAGGACAAAAGACAGTCTGAAAAGGATGAACAAGAAAGGGCCCGCACAGATGCCTGGCATATGGTGGTCTGCCCGCTAAGGAATAGCCTTTGAGTCGCAAGTCATTATGCAAGCCTTATACGTATAAGGAGATGTTTGAAGTGAAGATTTGACGAAGCGTTTTGACTTCAAGGTCTAAAGTTAGCTCGAGAAGTCTCGGGCAACATGCTCAATACACCTGGGCTTATAACAACGCCACAAGCGTATTCTAGACCGGAACAACGCAAAGTAGCTTCGTTATTGGAGTAATTAGGTCGGTACAATTATTCTGTTCGGGGATCGCTCGAAACATTGCAGCCAGCGGATGAAAACAACTAGCCTGAACATATTGAATTGCAGGTGCTAGTCAATCATATGGCACTTGGTAGTATCTGTCTGGTTTCTTCTCTGTTGAGCACTCTTGCATCTGAAGCTGTCCTTGCAGGGAGATGCTTGTAGTAAAGGACACTATGAAAAGTCTTTATAGACAAATGCGAAAAGAATGAAACGCGCTTCTATTTCGAACATGTAGTACTCTCAAGTAAAAAGGACCGAGAAAGAAGAAAATGAGGAAAGCACACCTCATTGGTGAAAGCTGCATATCGAAAGTATCGAACCAAAGCACTTTCACAAGGGCCATCTACTGCTTAACTGGAAGTTGGTCAGTACCATTGATCAATTCTTCGAGAAACGCACCACGCTATGTCTTCTCCTAGAATGCTACCCGAGGCGACGTTTAATCTAGTTCCTGTCTGGTCTCTGGTTTCTGGGTACATCAAGCTAAAAGTTGCGGGCTTCCTCATATGGGAGCGTCGTGTCCGTAGTCCACTATCGTATGTCCTGGTTGTTGAAGTCGATGGAAGCTATCAAAGCCAAGATATATACACTAAGGCATTGTGAATGTATGTTTTGATACGGCCAATCGTTGTGCCGTAACTTGAATTTACTGATATTCCATCGTCGAGTTGATATGGCTTTCCAGCAGTAGATTCCGAGGTTTCACCACCCAAGAGAAGCCAAAGAACTGCAGGATCCTTGCCTGGAGGCCAGACTAACAGTTTCAAGCTCTTGTGGCAACAAGTCCCGTTATTGGATGCAACTTGTTCAGGCAATAAGAATCAGCGGGAGCAGGTCGATGGCCCTGGAAACGTAACTCACAAGCCGAGAATACTAGAAGAAAGTAATCTATGGATCAGTGAGTCAAGAGCGACATTGAAAAGGCTATCTAGGTTTCTTATTAATCATAAAGTCAATTGAAGTACTTCAAAGATGCTATTCAATACCTTCATACAATTGTAGTCAATGACGCGCCATACTTTGGAGGTCGGCAAGCCTTTGTGCCGCAACGAATTGAGCAAGAGGGTCATACAAGGGCTCCCGGGCTTGGATATACTAATAATATTGCCACGAGTCATGAAGCACAGAGTCCAATATCTCAGCAAACAGGTTGTATTGACAGCTGCTAGATCCTCACGAAGAGCTGTTTTACACTTTTCGATCTACTAGAAATGCGCAGTAGCAAATGCGAATGAAGACAGAAGCGGTTTCACGAGAAGACACGAGTACATATCATGCAATTCTACGTCCAGCAAACACGTTCCCATTCATTAAGCAAGCAGGGGAACGTAATCCTGAGTCACAGCTCTCTGAAATTTTGCTGTTTCAAAGATGGCGCTGGATGAGGGACACATTATACCAGATCTCAAAAAGCTTTCTGCTCTCGCAAATAAGCAATTCACTCCATTCTTCTTGGATGATCTCTCTGATGCTCGCCACCAAAATGCACCAGACTTTCGAAAACCTCGAGCAAACGGAGAGAACGTAGACAACAACAGCCTATTTCACAAAGGAGATCTTTTGTTGAAGATGTCTCCCAAGTACATAGAATCAAAATTCTCTATTCTCCTCCGTTCAGCATCCCTTTTCCTAGGGGAAGTCTGCACGGGAACTAAGATCTGCCTTGACCTCGCATCTCAAATACAAGTGTGATCATAGAACTTATGCCATTAATAGCAATACATGGAGAGCCCACTTTGAGACAACATTTGCAGAATGGTAACTTGAGAAGCGTGAGCATACCATTTCAACTGTGAAATGTACAGAGCCATTATGCTTCTAGACATTCGAATTGGTATACAGAGTAGCTGGAATAGAACACGGAAGTAAGTGAATGCAAAAGCATTAACAAGGCAACAATGGGGATAGTGCATTCAGCTGATGGTCATTCATTTTGGACGTTGTGAAATTCGCGAAGCAAGATTCACCCAGACGCCATTTCACCTGCCGATCCGGAACGCCATGACCTTAATCCGAAATAGACCACGTGATCACCAATTTCTCCGGCCTCCCCTCCCTCTGCCAAAGTTTCCACCACGATTGTTACCTCCTTGGCCCTGACCATAGCCATAGTCCATCTGTTGGCCTTGGCCTTGTCCAAACCCCCCCTGACCTCCAAAGCCCTGGCCTTGATTCCCACCTTGAGCGCCTCCATTACCTCCTGCATTGGCACCGCCTTGCATAGCAGCAAACATCGCAGCTGGATCCATTTGACTCGGATCCATTCCCGAACCCATCATTTGCATCATAGCCGTCTGCATCTCTGGCGTTATGCCTTCCATTGACGGCATGGCTCCTCCCGCACCAGCAGGCATTCCAGGCATTCCAGACATGCCAGGCATACCTCCCATAACCATGAGGTTCATATCATCGAACATCTTCTTCTGGTTTTGCGCGATTTTGTCTTGGTTGAATTCTGACCGTATCGCCTCTTGCTTGCTTGCATATAGAGCCCACGTAAATTCGTCGAAACCGTAGTTGAAGTAGTCGCTGACGTCTGTACCAGGCCGTCGCCATGGCTTCTCGTTCTCATTTAAATCTACAATTAATCAGCATAAGATCTTCTCTATATCTATTGACCAAAAGACTTGCCTTCATCAATATTGATTTGTGTAATGCGCTTCCCCGCAGGCTCGTAGACTGGCTTTGCGTCAACATCGATTTTGGAGGTTGATACACCAGGTAAATCTGCGCCAGAGACTGTTGGAGTGGCCTTGTCCTTGGATTGCTTCTTGACGGCAGCAGGTTTAGCAGGCGCATCGCCCGAGGTGGTTCTTTGAGGTAAATCTCGAATATTATTGTATTTCGACTGACTGCAATTGATTAACTCTGCTGAAGTTTGCGCCGTGGTTATACGTACGGAGCAGGGGCAGGTTTGCTACCATCTTTCCTCTCCGTGATGATATCTATGTCCTGAGAAAATTGTTAGTATTGGCTGTAGAATATATTCCCGGACCTGACGTACCGAATCACTGCCCTCTTCATCCCCCTCATCCTCCTCGCCCTCTTCTAGATCTTCGTCTTCCTGTATGGGTTTGGGGTCTGGTTCTTGGATGGCCTCGGATTGCTCCTGCTCGGTGTCTGCTTTTGCACCTTCGGGCGCATAGAAATCCTCATCATCACTCATCTTGAAATTGCGAAAATCTATGAATGAATCTAGAAGCTGGAGCTCTCTTTGGTTGAAGCTCTCGAAGCTCTGACGCTTAGCGCGATCGCGGATTATTTTTTGAGCGCGTGCGGAACATCACATTCTCAAGCGCAGGCCTCACTCCGAAAATCTACCTGAAGCTGT
Source organism: Lachnellula subtilissima (assembly GCA_007821545.1). Classification (NCBI taxonomy): domain Eukaryota; kingdom Fungi; phylum Ascomycota; class Leotiomycetes; order Helotiales; family Lachnaceae; genus Lachnellula; species Lachnellula subtilissima. Next base: position 4,888 of record QGMJ01000956.1, read on the forward strand.
TGGTAGAATAGTATGGCACTTGCTCGATCTGCCAGTGGACCTGGTGGATTAAGCATTAACACGAACTCTGCTAACTCTTTATTGTGAGTTTTCCCCTTGCTTACGCGTCAAGTCATTTGAATTTTGGAGGGTTTTGGAGCACAACTGACAATGCCTTCTAGCGGATCAAGCACGCCGGCACCCGCAGGAGGAATGTTTGGAAGTACGGCCGCAAGTAGGCCCGGAGGGCTGTTTGGCTCGTCGACGGCAGGAACGACAGCTCCAGCAGCAGGTGGGATGTTTGGATCAGCTGCAACTGGTACCTCTCAACCGCAGACAGGAGGACTTTTTGGATCAACAAACACCACTACGGCCTCTCAACCACAGCCTGGCGGATTGTTTGGATCTACTACTACGAGTTCACAACCAGCTACTGGGGGGTTGTTTGGTTCTACAGCCGCGGCGCCTCAACCAGCTCAAACGGGAGGATTGTTCGGATCAACGGCCCCTACATCTCAACCTCAAACAGGAGGGTTGTTTGGCTCGGCGGCCAATACAGCTCAGCCTCAAGCTGGTGGCTTGTTTGGATCGAGTACGGCCCAACCGGCTCAAACGGGCGGTCTTTTCGGTGGAGTCAATACCCAGAACAAGCCAGCGACAACCTCATTGTAAGTCTCCCTCACAACAGGACGGAAATCCAGCTAACGGATTCGAGTAGTGGCCTCGGTACGCAGACTCAACAACAGACTCAGGCCCAGCAACCCTCCATGTTTTCCTCACTCGGACAGAATACGAACCAGAATCAACAGCAAGCGCAACCCTCTGGTCTCTTCGGCGGTGGCCTCTCGCTTGGGCAAAACAATGCACAAAATCAACAGTCAGTCCCTGGCGTGCGAATAGACCTTGGCAATCTCCGAGGCACCACTAGATTCAATGACCTGCATGATGACCTCCAAAAAGAGATAAGTCGTATGGACGATATTATTCAAGGCCAAATCAAGCTCAAGAATGACTGCGAAGCCATCATGCCTTCACATGACCGTCAGCTTGCGCAAATTCCAAACGATGTGGACTTTTGCAACCGAAAGCTAGTCGGAGTGGAAAGTGCCGCGCTCTCAGACGTCAACGCCATTTCCCACGTACGAGAATTCATCAAGAGGGATGTTGAGCACGCAAAAATGAGCTTCAGAGCCATTGATAACCTGAAATTGCCACCCCAGTACCATAATACGGGCATGTGGGCGACGAAAGCTCAAGAAAATCGATCACAAGCTAACGGCGAAGACGAAGGAGAGGACCTTGTTGGGTTCTTTTCAACGACAGCCGATGAACTCGCTGCTACTCTCACCAAGTATCAAAACAACATCACGGAAATTGAGCAGCATTTGCGGAGTGTTGAGGCTACCAGCGCGCAACAGATCAGCGCATTTGTTGCTAAGAGAAGTGGAAGTTCCGGCAGCCGAGACGATCCAGTTGCAGAATTGGCTGCAGCATTGCGGGAATTCGAACAAAGTATTCTGGGCGTTGCAGGCCAGGTTGGCAATGCGAGGGAAGGAGTCCAGACTCTTCAACTGGGAGGATTCAACGCAAGCACGAATGGAAAGAACTTTAACGGGAAGAGAAGTGGTGTGTATTAATGCGCATACTGGTATTACGGATGGACGGAATGCGTTATGATGTATAGGATGGCGTTTGGTGTTTGGCCTAGGATTGCAGAGATGATCCAGCGTCGGATTAAGATACCAAAAAGCAAACCTTCTTTCGACGAGCCCCTTAGGATATCATAATGGTGAGACCCAAGGTAGGTCCTTTGATTATCTGTGCTTGTGGCTTGTTTGAATGTACTGGGGGACATCGAATGAACCAGGAGCAAGGTCGCCCATATTTCCGTGATGTGACCTTGGTTGATTCACCCTTTAAAGCAAATCCATAATTTTCAACAGCGGGCTAGAATCAGCTGCATACCAGTAAGTCGCGCTAGGTTATTGTATTCCATGTTGCATACTGCGCCTTCATTCTGGGAGGTAGTTTTTCAATGGATTTTGTGCGCGTGGCAGATAAAAGTATTATATGTTCCCTTTGGTTGTAGATAAACCTTTACTGTCAGCAGCCGATGTTGTCTGGCTCCATAAGCCACTGTTCAGCTCTTGACATGCCGTGATGTCAAGAATATCATATTTCGGGACGCGGAAGTAAAAGGTGGGCCTGGTGCTCATAGTGTTGCAATGCGTTATATCACACCCAATACCTCATAGAAGTTGAGTTCAAAGGGGTAGTATTGGCAATCACGTGTCCATTACCAAGATCATGTTCAGCTTCGCTTTCTCTTAGAGCCTCGTCCTTACAATCATTACCCAAGACATCACCTAACGCATCTGATACATATGGGTCAGTCACTCGGTTCTGCTTTCGTCTTTTGCAAACCAAAGCCTGCAGACGCCGTACTTCCGAGCGGTACCTCGAGTGCAATGTCGAGCTCTACAGTTGCGGGTTCGGTCGATGTGCAACCCGTTTCGACGAGGAATGATAGTAACATTGATGAACTGAGAGAAATTCTAAGAGACCTCAAGGAAACAGCCACTTCTGGCCAACTTCTGGAAGCTCCAGAATCTCAGGATGACAACGAGGGCTACTTCACGCCCCCGGAACAAGCTCGATCACAGAGTGCTGGACAAAGCGGTGGACAGAGTGATGAGCAGGTATTTGGACATAATGATAACGGAAGGAGCAATCCTTCGCCTCTCGCTGACGAGTCCTCGGAAAGTGATATAGAAGACGTAGATCTTACCCCTCTCGAGTACGCACGCTACCATGGGTTATCCTGCGACCCTCTCTCAGATCCTCATGCCTTCGCCCACATTGAAGCGCTTCAAGCTGACATCGTGGAGGACAACGTCGATGAATTTCTGCCTCAATTTGATTTCGGAGTTGAGCCTCGATTGGATGAACGTCTTACGGTTGCAAAAGAAGCTTTACAATTCGTTCAGTCCGTAGCCCACCGGGATACTCAAGATTCAATTGACGCTCTCATCCTACCGATGCTTGGAAGGCCGAGTGTCAAGAATAGCAGGATCGAATTTCCTTTGTTGAAGACCGATCACGAGACCGATTGTAGGCACTTTGCGCGATGGGACGGCTTCGAGATCAAGTTGAAGGATGTGAGGTTCCCGCTGGAAGTAGTAGACGATGAGAAAAACGAAGGGATCAAATTTCCATCGTCGTACTGGAAGCTGGGAGAGGGGATTATTGAGGAGTTGAAGAAAGAAAAGATTGAGGTGTCCAAGAGCACAATGTTGTTCCTTACCGAGGCATTGACGAATGTCTGGACAAAAGAGGACAACGACGAATTGTGGGAGACTGAAATAAAATGCAGGAGGGTAAGTCCATGAGTATATCATTGATAAATGTAGATTATTAATGATGCGTATAGAATACTGCTTTAGAGCCAGTAACTCCTCCCCTCTTCCCGATGTCTCCTCCTTTTAAACCCTACGAACCATCACCATCATCGCCTACATTCCAGCTTCACGCGCTTTCAGATCCTCCGTCTCTTATCCAAGATGACCTAGAATCCATGGAAAAGGTCTTTTTTCAGCAAGATGTCCCTGTCCCTATTCGCGATGCCACACTCAAAACTATCCCTCCAGATGTGGATGATTATTCTTCGTCCGACACGTACCCAGGAGATGTAACTGTAAAGTTGTCGGATATCTATTCTCCGATGGCGTCCTTGGAAGGCGAGTTCCCGCCATCAGGTAAGATAGGCAGGCTTTCTATCTTTTTCTTGTTCCTGTAATTTTGTGAGCTTTTGCTTCGATAGCGTCCCAACCCTTGAGAGGTTGCAATGTTCACTACCTACGTTGAACGAGTATTGCTAACTATGCATTCCTTATAGTCCATACTCAGAGGTGCAAGCCGGACGACTTTAAAGTGGAAGGCCCTCTGACTCCTCCGAAACCTATCATGGCCGCACCAAAAACCGTTAGGTTCAGTGATTATGTTGAAGATATGGAGCTCGACCCTCCAAGTCCAGTAGTCTACCCGTCCGCGGAGGCTTTCTTCAATGATGCCTTTGCGGAAGCAGCTGAAACAGTGAAGCAGCAGCTTGAGCAAGAGTCATTGGTGAACGCCGATACAACAGCACGAGTGGAGGTACGAATGATAGAGTCGGTAGTCACAAAACCGCCATGGCAGAAATTCCAGGATTGTAAATCTTCGACCGAACTTCTGGCGTTGCAAATGGAAACCATAAGATCTATCTCCAACTCGAAGCAACGCAAATGGACGGGAGTCAAGTACTCAAATATTCAAGAGAAGCTTCGTTACAACCCTTTTTTCTCACGACTTAGCTAAAGTGGCGCTTGAAGAAACATTTGAAGGCAGTGATACGACGTGGCAATCATTTGTGGAAGATACCAAGAGCGAAGAAATTATTGATAGCTCCAATCTAACCTGGAAGCCTCCAGGTTTAAGGATTCTAACTATCGACGAGGATGATGATGACGAGCTTGATCCGGCAAAATTTGTTACGAGTCATCCTAAAGACATGTATTCCCTTGTCAAAAAGCGCAAGCTGCAGCTTGACGATAATGGTTACACGGAGTCGACCATGCAGAAACCTCGCACCTTTCCAGACAAGGGAGCGGAGAGTACTTTGCAGACAATGCAGCCACGGAGGAGATTTACACCACCGCCAAATGACTTGGTTACAGAGGCACAGCCGATACAGCTTGATCGATCAGAGGATCCCGGACTATTATTGGGTGTTCAATTTTCAGCAGAAAACATGCTTGGCAACTTCATGGAACTCCGAGGAGTAAAGAAACCGAAGCTCATAGACAGCTCGTATTTTCCCAACAAAGCTGTCAATGCTGCTAGTATACCAAGAAATCTAACACCAACTATGCCTGCACAGGCTGCTCAAGCACCTGATGCCCGACTGACCCTTCGACAACCACCGATATCGAAGCATACTTTCCTGCCTGCTCCGATTGCTATATCCAGGGGTGCTCAGAGCGCCATAGTCTCTTCGACTCTTTTTGGACAGAGAGCACTAATTAAGCGTCTCGAGACGATCCTTCCAGATCTTACACTTGTAGAGCGCAACTTTGCGGCCCACAATACCACTGCTTGGATGCCTGGCTCTGTCACGCGTTCGCCAATTACTTCTTCCTTGGACTCAGATGCTGATGTTATCGTCTCCGCTTCTACCGGAGTAATAATTACGACCCTGCAAAAGATCAAGCAAAAGCCACTTCCTGGCCACAAGACCAAAGCCGAGATTCGCGCTCGGTTAGAGAAAGTCAGCCTCCGGTATGAGAAACTCGTTGTGTTAATCACTGAGGGGCGACAGGACGAGGAAACGAACGGCATAGATGAAAACGATTGTCTAGCGTTAAGCGAATTCATGGGATTTACGGCTGGTCTCATGGCAGCAATCACTGTACAGTTCATCGGTGGAGGCGAACAGACATTAGCAAAATGGCTCGCGAGCATTGCGGTTCAGAACCATATGGCTCATAGCATTGAGCTTCTACCCGAAGAAACACATTGGGAGTTGTTATTGAGGCGAGCGGGTATGAATGCGTTTGCCGCTCAGGAAGTTATTACGAAGTTGAAGGCTCCGGATGGTGTTGATGCTAAGAGTCCAAGCAAGGCTGGTCAATTTGGTTTGACTGCTTTTGTGGAGATGGGGAGGGAACAGAGGATTGCTAGATTTGCTGGTGTTGTGGCAGGGGTGTTCTAGAGAGAGTTAGTGAAGTTGTTGATGCGAATTGGGGTTGAAATGTTGCGAGTTGTGATAAAATTGCTGGATTTGTTGCTACGTGGATAGATACCCTATTCCTGATTTGCTGATGTGCTGGATCTGGACATTTGCTTTATGTCATGCTAGGTAATGGTCATATGTGCTTCATATAGCTGAAATAAATGTCATAAACTCCATACTTTTAAACTATTGTCGGGGGCCGTGAAATTCAGCATTGGAGCGTGATTTGAAATAGCACTTCGCTCCCAGATTCTTCATCGGAGCAGAGTTCATCCGAGTCCTCGTCCGAATCCTCGTCCGAATCCTCTTCCGAACCGCTGTCTTCACTGCTACTCCCGCTGTTATCAGTCATAGGAGTAGATCTTTGTCCGGAGCAAGTAGCTACGACCATGCCAGAACTATGGATGATAGTCGAAGTCACAGGGTCTGAATTCATTAGCATATTCCGTTTCGTCGAAACAGGAATAGACTTACCATCATGAGCTTTCCACTCCCACGCTCTCTCCACCGCC
>QGMJ01000957.1:0-11113 GCA_007821545.1 Lachnellula subtilissima
GGTGAAGAAGAGAGGTGGGCGAGGGAGGCGGAGGAGTTGAAGATCAAGCAGGCAAAGACGGCTGAGGATTGATAGTGAGATACGTCGTCTACGTTGCCTGCGCAAAAAGGAAAGGGAAAAGGGAATGGCGAGATGTAATATATGGCATCATACGGCGTCTGGGATATACCATAATTGTACCCTCAGCGTGCTGTTCACGCATACAATATATAAATGTTGTGTAAAGCATTGCATTGCATTTCATTCATCTCTCATTTACTGCAAAGAAAGCAGAGCCGCAGAACCGTGAGACCCTGTTTCGCCGCGCTGATGCACCCATAACCGTCATACCGCCATAAGAAACATGTATTCCTCTCTCAATCCCTCCCAAGGTAAGTCATGTGAGATTGCCCCATCCAGAGGCGTTCTCCTTTCTCGCCAATCTGCATAAATATAGAGCTACTTCTGAATTCCAGATCATAGCAAGTCTGTCGCCTAGTACGTAGAACCCTCCGCTGGTTGTGGCAGCTTCTTATGGTTAGGGTGGGCCATATATCTCCTCAATTCTATCAGGATAGTCTCCATGGTGTTGCTGTACTTCCAGTCGCTAAGGCACGGCAGCTTGGATGGATCGACCTATTTACCAAACCGTCAATATCTACTTCCACAAAAAGCAAAAGAAGCTGTGTATACACGTACCACGCCATTCTTCGGGTTGACACAAGGCAGGTTGATCTGGTTCTGGAACTTGATGGTCGGTGGCTTGTCTGGGTATTCGGCACCGCAGTGCATCGTCAAGGAGTAGATTCGGTTCTCGTGGACGCTCTGAGAGGGGATGGGGGTTAGTATAGGAGGCAGGAGGGAGGGGTGGGGACATACGTGGGGAGGACCTAGGATTGTGCCGTTCCAGTTGGACATCAGGAGATCGTCACCTTCAGTAAGACCGTACGAGCATGCCTCTATGATACGTAAGTAATTTGCGGTTGCACGTATCGAAGAGGTCGTGTTCACCAGCTCCGAGACCCTTCTCTCCCTTCTCCAACTCCTCCAGTAATCTGAAGTTGCGTGGTACTTTAGCTCCCATCTTGCCGGTTGTGTATTGTTGTTGTTATTGTTGCAAGTAGTAGAGTTTCTGGAGAAGAATGTGTTGATGGACGATCAGTCCTTTTGTAGACGTTTAGCAGCAATAAAGTTGAGGTACGCAGCAGGAAAACGATGATTCAGAAAGTCGATGGAGGGGAGGGGAGGGATGGATGGAGGGGCAGGAACAAACGTCAAAAGGATCGGCAAAACACCGGTGAAATCGCCTCAAGGCCACATCCACCTCCTCCAAAAGGGATCACAACGGACTCGCTCTCAACTTTCATAAAACACAAATTGATCATGGAGATATTGAGCTTAAGTTCATAACATGACGGCCCAGATCCTCTCTTCAGAGCTTACCAATCTGATACAGGAGAGTAAAAGGAAACATACGGATCTGAGAAATGTGAGCTTACGTACCCACGCGTCCATGAATACCCCTAACTAACTGACAATCCAAGGCCGCCGAAAAGTCTCTAGATGAGCTCAAAGGCCTACGATCAACTTCTGAAGCTCAAATAGCTGCGGGTAAGTCTCCATGTTTACAAGCACTATAGGTTGACCAATTCAGTGCAGATCTCTCTCAACGTCCTAATTTCGTGACACCGTTCCTCATTGCATGCGGGACCAAGAATGTCAAGTTTACGGGCATTGCGATCGTATGCTTGCAGCGACTTATTTTATCCCATGCTCTCCCGAAATCAAGACTAAGGGAGGTACTTGAGGCGTTGAGGGAGGCTACTTCTGCTGGACTAGATGTCCAGCTCAAGATCCTCCAAGCTTTACCTTCTCTTCTCCAAAACTATGCGGATGATCTGAAGGGAGAACTTCTTGCGGCGGCATTGAACATATGCACAATTCTCCAGGCGAGCAAGAATGGCATTGTCAACAATACGGCGGCTGCGACTCTGCAGCAGCTTGTTGTGTCTGTGTTTGACAAGGTTGTGACCGAAGACAGTACGTCCTCTGTGAGAAATTTGATTATTTCATATCTAATACGAGAACAGGAATTGCCCTTGAAGTTCCCACTATTGGCGAAGCTCCCGTTGAGGATGGAACCGTACAAATTCGCGCGGCGGCTCTGGATGCGTACCGGGTCTTCAACGACTTGTGTCTTCTGACAGAGTCCCAGAAACCGCAATTCCTGAGGTCCACGGGCATGCCTCAGACCTTTGGTCTGGAGCTGATTGAGTCTGTCTTGACCAATCATTCGGACATCTTTTTTAACGCACCCGGAGCAAGCCAATGTCCTTCGTACCAGGGTCATGCCATTCGTTATCAATTCCCTGTCCGAAAAGCTCAATTTTGCAGTCACTGTCAGAATTGTAAGGATTCTATACACCCTGCTTAGACGACATCTCAGCATCCTTTCCTCGGAAGGTGAGATGGCTTTGGGTCTCCTTACGCACATGCTTGACCATGATACTGCCTTGTGGAAGAGGTCTCTATGCATGGAAGTTCTGAGAGGCATTTTTGCTGACGCAGCGCTCATACGTCGAATATTTGCAACATACGATGCTCAAGAAGGCCGGAAAGCAATTCTAAGAGATCTTGTTGCAGCTTTTGTACGCATTAGCACCGAAAAGCCAGCCGTCATCGGCCTTGGTAACCAGTCTACTATACCAATATCAAATCAAAGCGGAGGAACAGACCAAGGAATGCTCGAAGCAAGTGGTGTCCCTTCGATGATAAGTAGTTCAATTAGTTCGAGTGAGCCTTCCGCTGGGGTCAGCACTCAATGGAGTACTATGAGAGTTCCGTGCATTGATCAGCTCGACAAGACGGATCCACCCTTGATTCCGGAATCATATATCTACAGCCTCACACTTGCTTGCATAAGCGGCTTCTCTGAAGGTCTGGCAAAGTTCATTCTTCCTTTGACAGTTCCGGAGAGACCTCGGAAGAAGACAGCAAAGCAAGCAGAAACCGAGTCAGCGCCTGAGACTCCTGACAGTCGACCGAATCTGGATAGGCGATCTTCCACTAAGAAGAACCCAGTCCCAGTCAATCCACTAAGTCTCGAAGATCATCCCCTTTTCGACGACGTGAAAATCTGTGCTGGTATTGTAGATGAATGCTGGCCTGCGATACTTGCGACTTGCTCAACATTTTTGTATGCCTCACTCGACTCAGACTATTATCATAGCCTGGTTAGATCTTTCCAAAAGTTTACTCACGTAGCAGGCCTTTTACATCTTGCAACTCCTCGAGACGCCTTTCTGACCACTCTTGGCAAGGCGGCAGTTCCTCCAAATCTACTATCTACAAATACTAGCCAGACGACCACACCAGCCACTCCTCCTGTAGAAGGTTCGAGTATGTTCAGCAATGCAAGGGGTTTGCTGAGTGTCGACAGCCTGGTCAGCCAAGCTTCTTCCTCTATATCGGAGCGCGGAAGACAGAATTCCATAGAATCAGGCCCAACGTCTCTCAACACTCGGAATCTCTTGTGCCTACGAGCACTTCTGAACCTAGGCATTGCTCTCGGCCCAACGTTAGGCTCAGCGTGGGGCATCATCCTGGGTAATTTACAAGAAGCAGACTTAGTCCTCTTCTCAAGCACGAAGTCTGCGAGGACTCCGACCATAAACCCGAAGTCCGACAAACAAAATGCTGGTGACGACTCTTCGTTGCTTGTGAACTTCGGCACTGAGATTAAAGCTGTTGAGACAGCTGCTGCAAGACTTCTCGAGAGCACCGTTGACTTTCCGAATGAGTCATTCTTGGAAGTCGTAACCGCGCTTTGCTCACTGTTCGGAAGACAAGAGACTCCACAGCTGGTATCTAATTCTATTAGTCCTTCATCTCCTCAGTTGGCAGCACGACGACCCTCAGTACACGCGTACTCGCATAGAAGAATACAAAGTATTAATACTGCGCCCGCTACTCAAAACCAAGAAGATCTGTTTGCTTTGGCAAAACTGGGCGATGTTGCTAGTATCAACATTGATAGGTTTATGGCCTATAATCCTGATGTTAGTGGCTGGGATGTTCTGACTACAGAAGTTAGCAAGGCAGCTTGTTCTACTACTACTCCCGCATCAGTCAGATTACGAGCTGCAGAGATAATTGTACGACTCGTCCTTGAATCCGCGACTGCAACGCTTTCATTACCGGATGAACCTCGTAGCACAATTCAGTTGCGTCTCCTTCAAACTTTCAGGGGGGCATTGCAGCCGCTCGAGTCAAACGAGCGTGATTCATCTGTATCGACTCATGCCACAGATATTGACGTACACAAAGTGATTCTTGAGGGACTAAAAAGCATTCTGGAACAATGTGGGGAGACGTTCATCAGCGGCTGGGATATTGCTTTCGAGATAATCGGAAGTGTGTTTGTCAAAAATGGCAACGATCATGGGCTCAAGTCCACCACCACTCGCTCGTCTCGATTGATTCGATCCTCGTTCAACTCTTTGCAACTAATCTGCTCGGATTTCCTATCTTCCCTTCCCAATTACTGTTTCATTATACTCGTTGACACCCTCTATCATTTCTGCACGCAAGACGACGACCTTAACATATCTTTGACGGTGAACAAATATTGCTTATTTCCTTTCATCCGACATACTGACGTTTATAGACTGTAACATTCTTCTGGGTGTTGTCTGACTTCATCTCTGGCCGAACTAGCTCCTTTTCGTTGACTCCCAATCTAATCCAGGGTTCGGACGAGAAAAAGCTTGTGGAGATGGCATCTGGAAAGGACCTGGCAATCTCTGATGCTGCACTATGGATGCTATTGCTTCTGCGGTTGACAGCTGTCACGACGGATGAGAGATTAGAGCTGAGGAACAGTAATATTTTACATTGCCGTTAGTTAGGAGATCCGCTGACCGCTGCTACAGGTGCCATACAGACGCTGCTCCGGATTTTTGATGCCTACGGAGACCAGCTTAGCCCAGAAGCATGGTCAATGTGCCTTCAATCTGTCATTTTCAAGCTTCTTTCATCGATCGAAGAACAGTTAGAGACGACGAGTGACCCTGAGTCTGAGATATCAGACAAAGATCGAATTGGATGGAATGAGACTACAGTTGTTGTGCTTAATGGTATCACGAAACTACTAGCGGATTACCTAGATACCATATCTAGCCACCCGACGTTTGGGGAATCATGGGAAGCTCTGATTGAGCATTACAAGTCGCTTTTAAATTTCAAAGTCCTTGATATTAACACCGCAGTCTTTGATTCGCTGCGACAGATACTTTCGAGGGGCAACCTTGAACAGTCAAAGAATACGGACTTCGATCGAGCTGCACTTGACTTGGCATGGGGACTCTGGTCTCAATCTCTGCCTGCTGTTGTGCCTGACCCCTCGGATAAGAGATTTGACAACCAGAAATTCTTGGTGGCATATGTCTCTGCACTGCCAGAAATCTACCGTCTTATACAGTTGGACCTTAATGCTAAACGAGTACAAAGAATGCTGACGCTACTTCGAGAAGCGATTCAACAAGCAAGCGCAGCAACCTACTCTGCAGATATCGAATACCTTACGCTATTGCAAACTCAAGTCCTTGAAGCTCTTAAGATGATCCGGACCGATATTGAAGGGGTTCCTGCGGCATTGATCGGCCAGGTGTCGGAGTTCGTTGGTCTTGCGTTCGACGAAAGGGAGACCAGTCCTGCAAAACAGCGTCCAACCTATGTCGCCCTGTCCAAAGCATCAATGAATTTGACAGCGAACCTCGTCCTTTCCCATTCATTAGACCATGGTATCTACACGAGTGGGGCGTTGGCATCAGCTCTGACAGCACTCTCAAGACCAATCGTCCTCAAATACTCCTTTCCCATTACCACAAAGAGCGTATCACCCTGGCGCCAAGCAACAACATCCTCTCTCGCGATTTTAGCCGCCGTACTACCTGTTCTCACCAGCGCCGACCTAAAAGAAGACGTGATTCGCTCAATCTGGGCCTCAATCGTTACAATAGCCAATGCCATAACCACAGCTGACTGTTCCGATCTCGCCCCCACAATCGACATAAACGCGGACCAGGACTTCGACATAACATGCTTCCTGACCTTGCGCGCACTCATCACCCCAGCTCTCGGTTCACCGGTCATCCCGGACAAAACAAGACGCATCTACACCGAATCCCTCTTCCACACTTCCCTAATCCACGCCCCTTCCCCTACCGACCTCCCCCCAAAACAAAAACCCCATGACATCCTCTCCATCCTCTCCGCCCCCCGCAAAGGCTCTACAATCGACGAACCCCCAACTCCCCGCGCAAAAATATCCTACATCTGCCTCTCCACGCTCCTCTCCCTTGTGTCCCACCATTCCTCTTCCGCAGCAGAAATCAAACTCGCGCAAGCAGCCGCACCCTACCTAATCCTGCGCGCAGGCCTGACGCTGAGAGCTTATATCGCCGATCAACCGCTTCGAGGACGCATGCCGCAGCCGCTGAGCCAGAGGAAGGAGCTGCTGTTCGTGTTGAGGGAGTTGGTGGCGTTGAGGTGTGAGACGGAGGCTATTCCGGAGGCGGACGGGGTAGAGAGTGAGGGGCGGAGGCATTTGTTCAGGTTGTATCCGTTGCTGGCGCGGGCGGTGAGGGCTGCGGGGAGGGATCAGGAGGTGGTGGAGTGGCTTGGGAGGGCGCTGGATGAAGTTGGGGGGGATTTGGGGTCTAACGAAGTGGTGGTGGTGTTTTGACTACCTTTGTATGAGTAAGGAATAGAAGAAGAGGATTTCACTGTTTTACAGTACGTCTTGCCGGACACTTAGATGGGTTTGTGGTTGACTGATTTGAGATTATATTTGTACTTTTATTCATACCGCCACATGAGCTTACTGGTATTGAGAGAAGTGAGTTTTCGCCTCTATACTTATACGGAGTGATGCCTCCACCCATAACATAATAGATGATACATGCCGCTTGTGTCCACTTACCTCGCTATTGTACAATTTTTTGTTTTATCCTATGTTGTTTCCTCACTTCTTCTGTCTCGTAGCCTCGAAGGAGCTCAACATGCTCCGCTTCATCTCATCGTTCGGGGACTCCCTTGCTGGTTTCTCGACTTCTTCCGAGGACGAGTGCTCTAGTGCCCGCGCTGCCATGGTCTTGGCCTGCGCATCTCCAACTTTGCCATAAACCGCCATAGCACTAGCAATCATGCTTCCGATATCCCCCACATTGCCAGGCACAACCACAGCCGTGCCCTCCTTAGCAAGCTTGCCGAACGCATCCACGTATTTCTCCGCAACGCTGAGGCTGACAGCACCCTGAGCAGACTCCTGTCCCGTAGCAATACTTTTAGCCACAGCATCAATACCACCAGCAGTAGCCTTGGCCTTCAACAGAATAGCCTCCGCCTCACCAGTCGCCATATTAATCTGCTCGCTCTTCAGCGCCTCAGAAGCTAGAATGACGCTCTGCTTTCGTCCCTCTGCGATATTGATAGCGCTCTGTCTCTGACCCTCAGAGTCCAAGATCTCGGCTCGTTTGCTTCGCTCCGCGGTCACTTGTCTATGCATAGCGTCTACCACGCCTTCCGGAGGATGAATGTCTCTAATCTCGTATCGTAGACAGGTGACACCCCAATCTTTGGCGGCTTCGTTGAGTACGTTCGTGATATTTGTGTTGAGGGATGCGCGCTCTTTGAGGACGTGGTCGAGTGTTAGCTGACCGATTTCTGAACGCATAGTTGTTTGGGCCAGTTGCGAGATGGCGTATTCAGCGTCTTCGACTCCGTAACTGATGGTGGATTAGTATCGCTATTGCAGATATACTACCATGTATAATAGTAGAGAGAGCCTTACCTAGCTTTGTATGCGTCGAATACTCTGGTATATAGAACTCCATCCAGATCCAGAGTAACATTGTCCGCCGTAATAGCGCTCTGGCTTGGAATCTCAATCGCAGCCTCCTTCAAGCTCTTCACATATGCTATCCGATCGAGAAAGGGTACCAGGATAGCTAAACCAGGCGCAAGAATCCTGTTGAACTTTCCCATACGTTCCACAATCCATGCTGTCTGCTGGGGCACGAATCGAATAATGGTGTTGGCAGGAAGGGAGGGCCGTTGGAAATATGTAGTCGGTCCATTTGAGCTACCACCCATCCCCAAGAGACCTGAGTTTGGGGCGTAGGCTCTTGGAGTAAGGTGTAGTTGTCTTCTTTGAAGGGTAGACAGTCTACCAGTTGAAGTGTTTGATTTCGAGAGGTGTCGTATAGCCAAGGTGGCGGATGGCATGCCTCTGTTGACAATGCCGGGACCATTTAAGGCCATACGAGAGGCTGCTTGCAGTGCCATTACGAGAAGGTCAGAACTGTGGTGCGAGGTTCTTGTTGTGTTCTCTGTAGCTCTCCGCCTTGTCGGCAGGGCGCGGTCGAGGCTAAATTTTGGTACGCGAGGCGATCATGAGGCCTGAATTGCGCCTTCCCAAACTACAGTACAGTATTTATTGCATTGTACAACACTTCCCATCAAAGCGCCTGCATTATAGGAATAATTCTCAGATCGTTCTCCCGCATCATATTGATTTACGCACAATATCCTCGAACATACAATCTACGATACGACGAGGGATATCGAGCGGCGCAAGCTGACAGGAGCTCAAAATGTCCGAATACTGGAAATCTACCGTGAGCGGTCTTCCGGAGGGTTTCAAAGGGTACTGCTAATATGTATATAGCCCAAATACTGGTGCAAGCACTGCAAAACCTATGTCCGGGACACGAAGCTCGAAAAGACAAACCATGAAGCCACACCAAAACATCAGGGCAACCTCAAGCGCTTCCTGCGAGACCTACATCGAGGCCACGAGAAAGAAGAAAAGGACAAGGATCGCGCAAAGTCAGAGGTAGCACGACTGAATGGATTAGTTGCAGGTGAAGGTTCTGGGTCTGGATCTGGATCTGGGGGAAGCTATTCAAGTTCTGGATTTGGACGAGGGCCTACACCTGTACCGAGGCCACAAGCTACAGCTGGACAGAGAAAACAACAACTGGCGCAGCTAGCAGAAATGGGCGTTAGTATACCGGATGAGTTTAGACCAGATATGGCTATGGCTGGAGAATGGCAGGTCACTGCGGAGCGAATTGTCGAGACGAACGGAGAGAAGAAACCCGAAGCAATTGCTTTGGGAGTAAGGAAACGGACGGTCGAGGAGGATGAGGAAGAAGCCAAAGAAGCTAAGAGGTTGAGATGGGGTTCGAGATTCAAGACACATCCGGCGGAAGAAGACACTGATGATTTGGATGCCTTATTGGCTAATGCTACAAGGAAGGATCCAGTACCTGCTGTTAGTGTTGAAGTCAAAGAGGAAGTCAAGCAGGAGATTAAGGAGGAAGCAGACGGGGATATAGCAAAGGTTGGGGAAGTCAAGAAAGAAGCATCAGATGGAGAGACCAAGATCTCCGAAGTTATCCCGCCTTCAGATGCCATCATCAAACCTGAGGGAGAGGAGGGCGCTCCTGGCGTTGTGTTCAAGAAACGCAAGGCCAAGAATATACGACAAAAATAAACAAAAAGCTAAAGTCAGTTTCCCTTTTGCTTACCAACTTCTACATACGTGGTCTTTATCTATTACCAATAACGTCCTTTGAATCGGCTTTACGAGTATGTCTTGTAATTGTCTTATGTCCTACGGAAATATTTTCCTTAATCGTACAGGGCAGGGAGATTATCCCCGACAGTAGCAGCGGCTACCGGCTAGAGGGGCAAGTACCCCGCTGTGCCTCCGCTGGCATCATAGGTACTGGAGCAGTGACATAAGTACTGTGGGTCTAGAACTGAATCGGATTATTAAGAGTCGACTGATGATATATACAAGAACTGACATCCATGCATTTGTCAGATAGGTCATGAAACTAAAATTCCCTTATAAGTACCTATATCAGTAGAAAACTCCGTACTCGGACGACTTCCTTACAATTCTCGAGACAAGCGCGATTTACCGAAACCCATCCACCTTGACCTCGAACATTTACTACATTAACGCGCTACAACATGAAGGAAGCAATTGTCGCAAAGGGTCCAAAGGTCACAATCCACGATGTCCCTATCCCGAAACCCAATGCGGACCAGGTTCTGATCAAAGTAATCTACTCTGGGTCGAACCCCAAAGACTGGAAGTTACCGGAGTATGGCAACGCGCACAACTCTGGCGATGATATTGCCGGTATTGTCGAGGCAGTTGGTGAAAATGTTACCGAGTTCAAGAAGGGAGATCGAGTTGCTGCCTTTCACGAAATGGCAGCCCCCAGTGGAAGCTTTGCTGAATACGCCATTGCATGGGACCACACGACCTTCCACTTGCCAAAGAAGACCAGTTTTGAAGAGGTGGGCACCTTTACGAGGGCAATTTCGACCCCAAAGTTAAGCTGATGGAAAAATAGGGCGCTACAATCCCACTTGCAGCAATGACCTCTGCTATAGGCATGTACTTGCGCCTTGGTCTTCCGGAACCTTGGGCTGCAACGACTACTCCTATCCCTTTAATAGTCTATGGCGCATCTGGCGCGGTTGTAAGTGTAGCTGGCTTGAAGAAACGCAATCATCATAGCTAATTCTTTATACAGGGAGCTTATGCGGTCAAGCTCGCTCGGGCGTCGAATATCCACCCAATTATCGCTGTCGCAGGAAAAGGTCAGAGCTTCGTTGAATCGCTCATTGACAGAAGTAAGGGCGATACAATTGTCGATTACAGAAATGGGGACGATGCGGTGGTATCTGGTATGAAGGATGCACTGAAGAAGGCTGGAGTGAACGAGGTTCGCTACGCTTTTGACGCAATCAGCGAACACAACAGTTTTATGAACATTAGCCAAGTGCTGGCGAAGCAAGGAAGCAAGATCACTCTAGTTTTGCCATGGGGAGACTTTTCGGCAATTCCTGATCATATCACACAGGAAATAACTATGGTTGGCTGCGTCCACATGGATATAGAGGCAGAAAGTTCGGAGGGCAAGGCTGGCATCAAGACTGGGGCCAAGGATTTCGGTTATGTTTTCTTCCGACTCTTCTCCCGGGGACTCCAAGAAGGATGGCTTACAGCTCATCCGTATGAAGTTGTTCCAGGCGGCCTGGATGGTTTGGA
>QGMJ01000958.1:0-11090 GCA_007821545.1 Lachnellula subtilissima
CATAGCTCCCTGCCAAACAGCAACACAGCCATACTCGCACATCTCCCACACCCTCCCCGCGCGCCGTCAGGCCGCCCACCTCGCCTCGTACCGTCATGCTATACGTGAGCAGTAGTGCTACACCCACGCCCAAAGCGCCCGCGCCCGCGATCTTCGCCAGCTGCTCCACCAGCATCGATATCGTGCCAAAGGCCTCGCGCTACGCATGCATATGCCTTGTCCAGTAGGTGAGAGAGAGACGAGCACGCACGCACGCACGCACGTTGGAGAGCGTGATGGAGGTTATTTTATCTTGTTGATGGAGATGAGCTTCTATGGTTAGATTGTTGGAAGGTGGAAAGGTACTTTCAGAGCTATGCTATGCTAGGGAAGAGGAAGAGGAAGAAAGAATCCGAGGCGGCGGATTCTAGAGTATAAAGGGGGTGTCTGGATGGGTGAGAGAGAGGGAGAGGGAGAGGGATCTGTGCTGTTAGTGAGTGTACGTGGGATAGATAGATGGATGGATGTCGGAAGTAAAAGGAAAAAGTGAGCATTACATTGTATTTCCCATCAATCATTCATACATAACCATGAACATCCATCAAAGACAAAGCCATCAACAACCGCGATTCACGACATGTCTTAGACTTACTTTAGCCACTCTATTTCCGGTGCGTATCTTCGTTGCAGTATGTATGTACTAATCGTAACCCCATAAACCAAGGAAGCTCAAAAAAGGCGTGCGTGGCGATGTATATCGATTTTGACATTTATTTTGCGCATGTACGAGGATTTCTAGATAACTGCTGATGGAATTATTGAAATGAGAGAATGAAAGAAAATCTGTGAGATTTATGATCGGGATTTAGGGAAGGAAATAGGAGGAAAGGAATAGAAGAAAGAGAGGGGGATCATGTAGGTAGGTAGATATAATATCAAGGAGTCACAAGTACCTACCTTACCTAGGGAAATCGGGGTATTCCAATAATAGCACATCTCGATTGCGGGGTCTAGCTTTTACCTTGCATTGCGCTATAGGTACAGTAGTACCCGAAAGTATAATTAATACCCGACCGAGCCCAGGGCACGAGTATTTATACAAAACAGGTAGGTGAGGTAAATTATTTAGGAAATCTCCTTGAGTCTTAGACTGCGGGGATGGAATATATGCAATAGAGAAACAATGGCCTTTTCGATGAAATGAATGAGATATTCGGCTGAGAGATATAGGTATGCAGGTATAGCACGTGATATGAGAGAGAAAGGAAGACTAACTGATTAAAGGGTGTTTTGGTGTGTGGATAGATAATGAAGTACTGTTATTCTAGCAGACTGGACTAGCTATAGCTATAGTTTCTTACTGTAAGGAGTTTCGGATACGTACAGTGTGTTATGTTCCTCAAGCTGGTTAGCATATACTTGGAGAACAGCAAGCTCTCTGCTAAGGGCTGAGTAAAAGCATGGAGTTGGCTATCTGTATCTACGTCTATATCTAGTCGTACATCGCATCTATCTGTCATAACCCAGCCTCAACATCAGTAGCCTTGTTTCCCCCACTCTCGTTCTCCGCCGTATTATTATCAGCCATCATTTCCATCTCCTCCCTCTCCTCCACAGTCAGCTCACTCTCTGCCTTCTTAATCTTCACGAAAAGCACCAGTATAGTCAACGCCACAGCCGCACACGCAACCTCGAACCAAAACACAGCATGATAGCTCTCGCGCGCCCCCAGTCTCGCCGCCGTATACGTGTTCACGATATCCCCGAATCCAAGAAATACCGCTATGCCGAGATGTAGCAACAGCATAATCACCGCGCCTGCCAGCCCCTGCTGTTTCCGCGGAAGGGAGGTCGTGATGAAGATATTGGCCACGTTGAACGTGATGTCGACGCCCACGGTGGCGCAGATCATAGCGGGGAATATGTAGGCCCAGTAACTGGCGCCCTGGGGCGCGATGGCGAAGAGCAGGGGCGCGATGATCCAGGATACGCCGGCGATGATTATTAGGACTGTTCCGGGGAGGAGGTGCAGGACGAAGCCGCCGAACGTGGCGATCATGCAACCGCCGAGAGCCATGGGCACGTACCATGCTACTACTTGTAGAGGGGTGGCGCCCATGATGTTCTCCATGTAGAAGGTGGTGTATAGAAGGAAGATGCCTAGGGAGCCGTAGGTGAGCAGCAGAGCGAAGATGAGAGCTGGCATGCGGGGAACTTTGAATAGTGAGGCTGGAAGTAGCGGCTGGGACGCGACGAATGTCTCGACGTATGCGGCGCAGAGAAGCAATAACGAGCCGATGATGAATAGAACGTAGATGTAAGGCGTCTTCCACTGTTGCGGGGCGTGCGAGGAATCGATGAGCGCAAATGTAAACAGGATCAAGCCGCAAACAATAAGTGTCCCACCCAGCCAATCCATCTTAGGCTGTATAAGCGCATTTCGCTTCTCCGTGGTATCGGAAGGTATGCAAAGATATGACGTTACGGCTGTAATGGCTGTCAATATCGTGCCGATCCAAAAGTACCATCCCCATCTAGTGTACTCGGCAGCCACTCCAGCGAAAAAAATACCAATCTGTAGCAAGGGGAGACTCTGAGTTAGCATTATCCCATTACATTTGGAATAAGATACGGACTTACAAAGAATCCTGTTGCGGCACAAGAGCCATATATACTAAAAACAAGATTCTTCCTCGGACCAGGTCGGTAGGTACTTCCGAGAATCATTATACTGGAGGGCAGGAATGCAGCGGGGCCGAGCCCCTGAAGAGCTCGACAGAAGTTGAGCATGATATCGTTGACAGAGAAGCCAGCGATCAAGCTCCAAAGAGTAAGCCAGGCAAGTCCAGCGACGTATACAGGGTAGCCTCCTTTCATATCGGCTACCCTCCCAAAGATCAGGAGGAAAGACGCAACGGTCAATGAAAAGGCACTTGCTGGCCATGTTGAGGAGGCAATTGGGATATGCAAGTCTGTGACTAGAGTGGGAAGAATGACAGTAAATCCAGACACAAAGTATTCCTGGTAGTCGTTAGCAATTGCTCAGTAGCCATTGGAGGGTTGATGTTGACTTACGGAAAGGACCTGTGACATGGATATGGAGAAGACAAACCCAACTTCGGCCCAGATCGAGTCAAAAGCCTCTGGTCTCTGCCTTCCCAAACGCTCGAGCCTAGCTTCGGCGGATTCTTCAATAGTAGGGGATAAATTTCCCTGTTGTTGTCTTTCTTTCTTCCGAGATCCGAGAGTCGAGGTCCTCGTGATTTCTTCCTGGCACGCTGCCGCGAGGGCACCTTCATTGACATGACCCAAAACATTATTGTGAGAATTGGAAAGAGGAGTGGAAATTGAGGAGGAAGTATTATTCTTATTGCCATTGAGATGACTTGATCTAGCTGTATTGCCCCTGGGAGCAACCCCTACTTCTGGAGGAGTTTCGAGAGACATGGTGAAGGAAGAATCCGAAATATGGAGCCAATGTTATCTCAAAGCGCAAATGAGGATGTCAGGCAGAAAAGCAGAAAAGCAGAAACTGCAAAGGTGGGAGGGACATTCAACCGTATAAGGGAAAGAGTACCAAGCCCCTGTCGTCCATCACAGCATGCAAGTTGAATTAGTAAGAAGGGGGAGACGGGCGTCACAGTACATGGTGAAGGGCATCACAGAGGGTAGGTATGTATGTACTTTTCAGATGTGTGTATCGAAACCTCGATGAGGAGGATGCAAATGACGCCCTACACTAACCGTCGTTCGAACTTCGGAAGAAAAGTTCAAGTCTGCTTGTGCCGTACTGCTGTATCCGGACCGGACCCGCACTGATGATTACGTTATTCCCTTACCCAAGAGAAACTCCAACATTCTGATTGGCTTGACTTCTACTCCAAGCTTCATTTTCATCCTCATCCCACAATCAAATGAGCCGCGTGCATGTAGCGGTACATTACTTTGCACATCGGGGGAGCTATAAGGCTGGTTCTGGGGAAGCTTGCGAGGCAGTACGAGTATAACGTGGGTGGACTGGACTTGGATATGGGATGTTTCAACGGCATGCTGCAGGTTATTGACATGCCATGCTCTTGAATTCTTTCTCGTCATGCAGATAGATGCAGGTTAGATGTCGAGTCTTCGGGACTTGTCGTCGCAGGAGACTACCGCAACATTGTGCTCTTGCTTTCACTCCACAGTCCAGTCCAGACCAGAGACTCGCTCACTCTCTCTCTCTCTCTCTCTCCCTCTCTCTCCCTCTCGCTTATCTCCCCCAATCCAAGCAGTTTGCTCTAACTCCAAACAACCGCTCCTTATAAATGTGGGCCCAAAAGCACCTGACTTCTTACGTAACCCCACACAACGGCGCTAACAGAAAATTCCTACAAAACCTCCGCTCGCCTTTCGCAGAATCCTCTTTTCTTCTCCATCATCAGTAGAGGTTATAATTAATACTTATAACATTTTTACTCTGGGGGCTCCACTACGGTGGCTGCTGAGGGTTATTCGCGGTTCCTTGCTTCATTGCAAGAAACACATATGGGTTTTCCTCCGTTCCCGGCTCCCTCGATCAAAGGTGCAGCTCTTTCCTACCAGCCGACGACGCCGATACTCTTGGACGTTGACTGTGGGGCCGCATCGACATATCTTTGTAATGAATGATACAATGTCATACTTGTAGACTGTAATGGATGAAGGGGGTGAGTGAGATTGGATCAAGAATCAGATGTGGAGATGGAGATGATGCTCGTGTTTAGATGTTGTGTGCTGTGTTCTGCTGTGTAGAGGAGGACGGATTCTTTCGGAGAGCTGAGCTCGCTCTTCTCGTGCTTGTTATTTGAATCGTCATCGTGAAGATGTCTCATCCATGTGCATGCATTCGACAACGTCGTAGACATTCTGTACTACTATGCCGTTCGGTCATCTTGATGGCCCGAATATATGGTATGCAACGCAGGAAAGTCTCCTCGAGATTGGTCTGACCGGGTTTAAGACGACCATACCTTAAGTACATAGGTCCTACAATTTACATGAACATCGCATATTCACAGCTTGTCATACCGTATCACGACGTGCAGGAAGTATGGACATTGCATGGTTGTGGATTCTTAATCTAGCTAGCTACAAGCAATGTTCGCCGTTCTGTGTAGGCATCTCACCAAAGAGTGCGTAACAACAGGTCCATAATCTAGTAGAGGCGCTTGGGGGGAGACATAGATGCCTTGATGGTCAAGCTGCCAACGTTTTGCCATCCCTTCTTCAAGAGAGAGACGAGGTAGTTGATGGCCAACATGATGTTGGAGATCAGCTGGTCCTCAGTCATACCCACGTTTCCGACAGCAACACCCATACACAAGACCTTCTTCAACTGGAACTTGATGGTCGACTTGACTTCGTTGATCTTGTTGCTCAAATCCTCGTTGTGGGAAACTGGGGTAGGGAATTTACCAGCTATGAAGAATTAGCATGCACTCGTAGAACTAAGGTAATGAGGCCTACCCTTGGAAAGACCGGGACCCAAGAGACGAGGAATCTGCTTGATAAGAGTGTCGGAAGCGACGAAGGCATCGTACTTGCGAGCAAGCTTCTTGATCAACTTCTTGTTCTTGTTGAGCTTCTTCAAATCGTCAGAAGACATGGCGTCAATTCCACCGTGCTTGGCACGATCGATATCATGCTGGTCACCGAGAATGCTGTGCCCGTGTTAGCTGAAACCCATTCATCGCAATCCTCCCTGTATCTATCTCAATTGACGTACCAGATGCTCATGCCGGGGCGGGGGACAACTGGCAGACGAACAGTTCCGGAGAAACGCTTGTCACGCTGGGGATCGTAGTTCTTGAGGCCGATTTGGAGCTCGACGGTTTCGAGGAAGTTCCTCTTCTTGGTTTCGAGAGAGTACTCGAGGAGACTCTGGACGTTGGTACGCACTCCGGCTGTGGCAAACTTATTAGCAATTGCTCGTCTTGGAAGGCGCAAAGGAGCGGAGTAGAGGGGGTTGCGTACCGACTGTGATTTTCGACATGATGACAGTCTTCCAGTAGAATTTTGGGTATTCTAATGGTGAGGATTTGCGTAGTTGTTATCGTTGAATTTGTTTCCGAGAACTTCGCGAGATTTAAATGTGCGTTGCGGGGAATTTTAGCGTCGCCCACACGTGATAGTACCCTTCTATTTAGGCTCACCGGCAACCTTTTTACTGTCTTGCTCACTCACCTTCTCTAGTTTTATTCGGTTTCTTTCACTCATTGCAATTCTTATCTGCTTTCCTGAGTACATCGTAGTCTTTACTTAGCTTGTCTTGAGTGATATAATTGCCCACGGTTCATGATGAGTAGTCTCGTCTCGTGTCCGAGAACGCGTCATATAAAGACTTCCCATTTAGATAGTCAGTTGGCAAAGAAGCATTGGCTATGGAAATCTTTGGCAGTTTTGTCAGAAGTCAAATTTTCATCGGTGCTGGATGTTTACATTCGAAGTCATGCGTGAGAAGCAGAGCGAAATCAAAAAGCCTTTTTTAAGTGTTATCCCTCGGACTTTTTCTATAGTATTCTTACCCCCAAATACCCAAACAAATGCATCCTTGCCCAAAAAAATAGGAGCTTTCCTAAACAACAAATGAACTGAATCGAGTGGCAACATCTCGTATCATCTTTCTCCCCTCCAGCGGGGGTTGAATTGTTACCAGAACTGGATCTCAGACTAGAGTAGTGTTTCGCTTCAGCTAATAATAAGTCGGTGTGCTGACAGTGCTGGTCGTCGAGCATCCTGTAGTGGCAGTAGTCGTCACAAAGGCCGTGGCGCATCCAGTCTGACACGTTGGGCAAGTCCCGGATGCCGTGACCGTCGCAGTTGGGGTGACGGGGCACTTGTCGTTCTTGCAAGGTACTGAGACGGTGATCTCTTTCTGCACAATACAGTCTGGGTGAGGTCCACAAACTGGCTGCTCTGGGCAATTAACTGCAGTTCATTAGCTTTGATCTGTGCACAGTTCTTAGACGTACTCTGTCCGGTGAAAGGGAGGGTCGTGGTTTCGGTGTAGCAGCCGCTGGGCACAACAGGCCCAGGGCCGAGTGTGATGTGTTCGTCATCTCTCTTTCCTGGGTGGGCGAGACTATCGGAGCTGTCAGAACCGATCTTATATAAAGGTATTGGAAGGTGCCAGAAGTTCTGAGCACCTGAAAGCCATATTACCTCAACGAAGCCAGTGCAACGATGGCGAGGATGTTCTTTATGTTGACCATATTTTTAATTTTTGTGGAGTAAAGGGTTACTAATCTATTGTTCCTGAGCGCATATTTGAGTGAGGGACTGCACGCATTCCAGTCTCTTATATGTCTATCATTAGGTCTGAAGGATCTGTCAGCCCCTTCGTAAAAAGTGAGCAGAGCAATCATCCTTGTCAGTTCATACTCGTATCCAGTGAGTGGTTCTTTGTGTTACATGAGGTTGTGGATGGAGAAATGTTGTAAGACGGGATCAGCACATTCCACGCCCGGGTTTTACACCCTCAGGCATGAAACATCAATGTACAGCCCTTAACTTTGGAATACTTGCTTTACCTAGTCAAGTGTCGAGCGCGATATAACTTCGTCGCTCTCTACCTATTTTGGTCGCATCAACGACATACAGCAGGCGGTAGGCGAGCCACAAACTTCCATGAAGCATGCAAACTTTCAATCTGAATTGCGAACGAAACGTTCCGTCAAACTGCGTAAGCCCTCAATTCGCATGCTATGTACTAAACTTATTTCCTTCACAGCAAACGCTCAAGCTTTCCCCAACCCGGGCGAGACTTTTCATTGGCCAGACCAGTCTGACTCTGCTTATTGAAAAGCTTGTTTCCCCAGCTGAAACGCATTCCAATTTCCAATATGATTCCGTCCGATGATTTCGATTCGATCGCCCTCGTGGGTGTACCGGTATAAGGCTGAATCAGATCAGGGGTACAGCTCTCGGCTAAGCATCATCTGTTCCATTCTTAGAATGCCCGTAGCACAAGCTTCGTAATGGAATCCTACTCCCGGTAGCGAGGTACTTGATTGTACGGTACAATCGGGTCAGAAATCAGAGTGATGGGATGGGCGTTGTCAGCGAAGGAAAAGTCTTACGATGGAATGTGACCTTCTCAGTCTCACGTGCAAGCATTTGACCCCAATGAAAACTAAATGATGAAGGAATGGTATATGCGGGGTACAGTAATCAATGCCGTGGTTTCCTGTTAGGAGTGGATGGCAAAGGTGATAATCTCGGCCTCAAGATCACCTCATGGGTTCAGATTTAGGGTGTCCGAATCGCACACATCGTCCTCTCATTGGTTATGTCACTTGCCGGGATTCAATCTGCTGACTTCAGATTTAGCATACGGACTCTTCAGCTTGAGCTGTACAACGATAATCACCATTGATGCATCAGCCTGGGACGCCCTTCACTCTCTCCAATTGCTCCGTATGGATTAATACTTGCCCGTTGGGAATGCTCTACTTGACTCCACGTTCCGTCTAAACCAGAGCCAGCTCGTCTTATCTCTCCGTATCCATCCCCGTCTTGACTGCAAAACTCTCGGTCTGTCACAAGCAGCATCCGATTACCCCGACACCGCTCCTAAGATTCGAGTTTGCTCCCATACTTCCAGGACCGAACTGCATTGGCACTTTCTCCCTCCAATCCCCAAAGCTCACCATAGCGAACTACAGTGGCCAGAAACAACATCGTGGAGATATGTATAGCGGTCAAAGCCTATGCTTCAGCAGAACAGACAAGGACAGGAAAGTCTCTCTTGACAGCAGGAAAATTGAAAAGATACCAATAAAGAATGTCTTTTGTGTTATTATAAGAGTTCTAGAGGGAAAGCATACCCGCTATTAGTTATGGTGTAAGCGGTTAAGTCAAGGAGCTTCTTCGGCAACGGATATTCGAAATATTGAATATGTATAAGTCCAGATAAGCAAGATCTTCCAACCAACAAACCATACATGCATTGGCGCCAGCATCTGCACTGACATTGGTACGGGTTGCCCTCAGCTAGTGGGATAAGCCCCGTGGGACCAATTTTTTTTGTCTTTTGTTCACTAATAAATGCGAAAGAAGTCTAAACAAAGGCATTGTCTTTTCGGTACTTTTCTATGTATCTAAAAAACTTTTGAAGTCTTGTTTTTGTTTTTCGTACTATACGGGGCAGATGGAGATATCTTTTATCTGGGTGTAATTTCCTCCTTTTATTTACTGAGTTTACTGTCTTCTGTTTTGAACTGCGAGGTGCTTTGATACGGTATGTGATATATTATGCCTCAGCCTGAAGTACTTGCAGTGACTAGAAATTTGTCCAAGTGCCGCGTGCCTCTGATCGTTTCAAACAGCCAGGTCAAACTTCTAGATGATGATGCTTTCTTCATGTCTGTCAGCGTTGGATACATATTGAATTCGCCGCCACATTCACTTGATGAATGCCGCCCAGCATGTTTTTGAGCATCGGTAGATCGTAAAGGTCAATTCATCTCTGACACGAAAAGAGCAAGCCTTCCCATCTGCTTTCGTCCTCGGATGTGTTTCCTTCTTCTTTTATTTTGCTACTCTAGGAATACTCCCATCTCCCCTCCATCGACAGATCGGCCTTGCTCAATGCTCTCTACTACCTAACAACACAACTCGCATACTGCAAAGTATACGTTCTACATCCATTCCAACAATCTTACTCTCGAAAATGTCGCCGAAACCGGTCAAAAAAGTCCAGAAAACCAGGATCTCCCTCGTGAGCTACGCCCTCGGAGGACCTCTCGTTCAGAAGACACGCGAGCAGACATTTACACCCAAGAAGATCATTTCAAAGAAGATAACTATTAGCGATGTTGAAGATGTATGTCACTGCTTCTTTTTCTTTTTCTTTACCTTTTATTCTCCCCTCCCAGATGGGTCAGAGGAAGTGAATAGAAACTAACATGCAAGGTAGTCTGATGACGATGAAATTGTTATCGTCAAGAAGAAGGTTTTGAAGCCCGACAAATCCGACTCCTCTAAGAAGAAGGACGAAAAGAAGGGTGATGATTCTGGCAAGAAAGATTCCGAAAAGGGCGGGAAGAAAGATGGCAAGGGTGCCGAGGGCGGGGAGAAGAAAAAAGGTGGTGGTAAAGTTGGGAGGGAGTTCAGTAAAGAGGAAGACAAGACAATGCTAGCTATGAGCAAGAAGGGCTTACAGATCAAACCCGATATCTGCAAGGCTGTCAAGGCGAGTCCGGAAGATATCAAGGCAAGACTCGAGCAACTTCAAGGAGGTGGCGGAAAGGACAAGGACAGTGGCGACAAGGAGAAGGGCGGCAACGGCAAAACGTTCTCGAAGAAGCAGGACAAAACTATCTTGGGCATGAAGGAGAACGGCAAGAGCTGGGCTGATATTGCAGCTGCTGTCAATGCGAGCAAGAACGAGGTTAAGGACCGGTTCAAGGAACTTGACAGTGGTGGTGGGAATGGCAAAAAGGGTGATTCCAGCGGCGATTCTGGATGGGATGACTATGGAAGGTATGGCAACGGTACTCAGGCAGACTCCAGCACATTCCTAGCAGGTGGATGGGACCCCTCATACAGCGGAGGAGGAGGTGATAGTAGTCACAAGAAAGACAAAAAGAACAAGCACGGCAAGCAAAAGGTCCAAGAAACCAACACCCCCGATTCAAATACAGATGGCAAACAAGACGATGATGGTGGCGGCCAAGACTGTGCCACTTGTCCTGACTGCGTCAAGGAAAAGGAAAAGAAACAAACTGAATCTAACACTCTCCAGAACCACAACCAGAACTCCTCGCAGTACGATATGAGTGGCGCCTTGAACGGTGGATACCAAAAGGATAATAATAACCCGTCGAACTGGAACGCCAATAACACATCATGGGGACCAGTTAATCCAGATCCTTTTGCGGATCAGAGCAACTACTTTCAGGAGAATAACTCGTACCAGACGCAGAATCAGAACCAGAACCAAGACTCTTTTAACAATAACGGCTATCAAGCACAAGATCCATTCAGCGGCGGTTACCAACCACAAAACCAGCCACAAGACCAAAACTATTTCCAAGACACATGGCAACAACAGCTAAAACAGAAACTCCAACAGCAAGAACAAGAACAAGAAC
>QGMJ01000959.1:0-11003 GCA_007821545.1 Lachnellula subtilissima
TGATCTGTCGGACTGTGCCCGAATAATGCATGAGGGGGTTGTGAAGAGACCGCAACACGGGATTTAAATTTCCTACGGTAGGAGTAGAGATTGACTTGCTACTTGGACGGCCTGTAAGAAATCACTATGTATAGCAGCTTCATACAATCATTTAATCGGCAGCAAACAAATGAACATGGAAAAAGAAATCGTATTCTATGCTCATAACTAAAACCCATTCGATTCAAAGACAGTCCAGTCCACAAAGCCTCCTGGGAACCTCAAATCTTGATAGCAAACGACTTCAAGTATTCATAGTCCGGGATATTCGCATCCACAGTCTCTCTAATGATCTTTGCACCTTCAACCCCATACTTCTCACGCCACTCTTGATCTTCGGTTTCCACAGTCTTGGTTTTCTTTTTCTTGGCGAAACACAGGTTAGTGCAAGTCCGATCATCGCAGCAAAAGAATAAAATTTAGCAAGAAAAGGAAAATATACAACTCACATGAGCGGCGCTCCTCGGTTTGAGGGAAGTGCTATTGATCGCATCCTCGTGGAAGCCTTTCCACTTCTCAAATGCGTCTCTAGCGCGCTGATGAGCCTCCTCCGTGTCCCAAATTAGCATTTTCGGAGTATAGTCGATTCCAACTTCCGCGCAGTAAGCTTTGATGATAGCTTCGGGGTCGTCGAGAAGGTCATCGGCGTCGACGACGGTGATGCTGACTTTACCGGCTTTCAATTCGCCGTGCTGTCCGGCAATAGTGGGACCGATTTGGTTATCCTTGCGGAGGAAGTCGAAGACGCGGCGGAGTTCATCGTAGCCGGCCTCGGCTGGCATGAAATTATAGAAACCGGTGACTTTGTCCAGCGGGGGAATGGTGCATCGCCAGTACGACGGGATGCTGTGACGAGGGTGTCGGATCAAAAAGGTGAAGTGGAATTGCTTCAGGATCTCTGCTGGAACGACGGTTGGATTGCCTGGCTCGGCTTCCGTGGGGTAGGGGTATGGAGCCTTGTGATAGCCGTTCGTATCCCCATTGGTGTGTCCGTTTGTGAGTCCATTTGTGACGCCGTTCGTGACGCCATTCGTGATACCATTGCTAAGAGAATCGGTCTCGCCATTTGTTCCAACTCCTTTCTTTACAGTCTTCCCCCCCAAGGATGGAGCAATAGTAGCCGGCTTTCCCTCGGGAGGTACCAAGTAGTGGGTAATGTCCTTGATAAAGAGGCGTTTTCCCTGCTTGATCATGAGTTTCCGGCTAACGTCAAACAGTGTTTCCAAAGGTAATCAAGCCTGAGTAGGACGGAGGGAGTGACGTCTACTAGCACATCAAAAATATGAGACTGTTATTTTAGATGGACAAGCAATAAAACCGTGACAGACAGCTCTTGATACTGTCTGAATTGAAGCCAAACAGGGTGGCAATCCGATCGTTCACGACGTCCACGAGCCGGTATATGGAGGAAGTTCCAAACGTGAAGAACGCACCGTATCATGTTTTGCAGAAACTTCTTCAAAACGCCCAGAGGCACTTACCCAGGGACATACGGAATTAGGAATATTCGCAGGATTTGGCGGGTGTGACACAAGGCTCGGGACATGTAGGGGCCGCGCAAAGAGAGGAAGTAGAGTTGAGTCGAACCTCTTTTCCCTCGTGTTCAATCCTCTCGAATATGGTCTTAAAGGTACTGCTCTCAAAGCCGCTCTCCTCACGGGCTTTGTCATCGTTTTCGTATCTGGGGCTCAGTCTCTCGGGGCCAAAGTAGAAGGCATCACCGAACGGTTCGTGAACGCAGGTTAGGATGTCGCGACGGGTCATGAAAACCTGGAGAAGATTTTAGCTTCTATTTTTATTTGATGGAGTGACTTACCCGCTCAAAGGCAGTGCTGCAGGCTCTCGGGTGCGTAGCCACAAAAATAGGCTTGTTAGACATGATCTGTCGGTCCTCCAGGAAAGAATGGTGGGTGTAGTATGGATGGATCTGGGGTCCGTCGAAGCAATCTGTATTCCAAGTAGAGCTTATAACGTTCTACCCAAAAGATGACAACCGTATCTCAGGTTGGCGGGAGAAGAGAAATGTAGACAATCAATCTACTGGTAGTTGTGGACAACGGAAAGACCAAATGGTACCTGTCGTGGAAGGGGGAGGAAGCTACTTATGCCCTGGATGATGGGGCCCTTGAGGACTCGAAGCCCCCACAGAGATTTTATAGAAAAAGGAAGGGGCCAATAATGTAGAAGGGGGAGTGGATATGGAGTGGATGGGGAGTGGAGGGGAGGTGGAAAAGGCGGGCTGACTATGAGTAATGGGTCGGTGGATGGGTCGGTGGATGGGTCGGTGGAATGGGCAAACTAAACTGGGTTGATGTTGATTTAATACAGGAACAATATGTGGTCGTGTCCCTGTCCTGCCCTGTGTATCCGCTCAACATAAAAGGCTGGCTACGTCAAGTGCCCCACCAAGGCGACGCCCGTTACCCATGCACATGCACATGCAGATGCCGGTTGTGTGGAGGTCAAGGTCGAGGAGGTCTGGATGATTGGCAAGCTGGGTCGAGTTGTTACGGCTTGTGCGTGTAAAGCGTGGGAGTGGCATGCACTTGGGACGAAAAGGCTTCTCATTATGGAATGCTTTGAAGCATTTGACACTTTGGACACTTTGGACACTTTGGACATTGTGGACATTGCTTTTGACATTGCTTTTGACGGCCCTGCTTTAGGTCACGCCCCTCACTGTCTCCCAATCGATAAGAGCTGCATGTATGTCGTGATCTTGCGCGAGCGAGGGGGTCGTCACGGTCACGGTCCTCTCCCAGGGCAGGGCAGGGCAGGGCAGGGCAGGGCAACTGAGTAGCACTGCAAGTCATTCCAGAACCCCGCGGACCTATCTGGGTATAGTGGGAACTCCTTGTATCTTTCTAGAAGCCCAGCCAACCCACCCCAACCCTCCACGTATTTGCCATGTACTTGTACTTGTACTTGTACTTGTATATCGTATGGTAATAAATCAGATCAAATCATATCCCATCATGATGGACTGTGGCCAGCGTACAGAGGTTGAATTCACCCCTACATTTCATATGGTGACACTGTTCCTACTGTTAGACGGCCGTGCCGCTACACTGCATGCACCTATACCTATTCCTCCAGAGTTGAAATAGGTACCTAAGGCACCTAGGTAGTCTGGTATAATAAGGTTATCAATCCACCTACCTACTCTACTCCGTACTGTACTGTACTGTACGTACCCAGCCAATTGGTTATCTGATAAGCTCAGCCTCGAGTATATCAGAGTTCTCCTTCCTCACATGACCTCGGAGGTCGGCCTTTGTTGACGCTGCTCCGGTGTCGCTTCCTCTCGAGTCTTTGCACAATTTTGCATTACTGTAGTACGGCCGAGGCGTTGGATAAGTGCATAAATAAGTGCAATCTGGATAAGAAAGACTTTGTCTGTACTGTAATGAAACCCCACTATTCGATGCACCATGCGGCAATAAAAGAACCAGTTGATTGTTTCCGTCGTACTTCACAGTTTACCAGGAGGTCTCTACTCTACTCTGCCTACCGTCGACCATTCCAGCTTCCTTTTCTTCTTCCTTTTCCTCCTCGGCGCACCCACCGTGGCCTTCTATCTGTTTCTGTTCGTCCGTCGACCAGTCCATTTGTCAGGTTACTAACAGCCAGCCAGTACTGTACTTCTTTTCTTCTCGACCCTTTCCTTTCTCCAACCCTACCTGACTGACTTATTCCCCTTCCAAGAGGCAAAGCCTGGAGTCTTTTACCCGTGATCTTATATTTCAAATTCAAGTCATCTTCAGTAGTCTAAGCTTGGCAAGAATCAAGCATTGGCGCCGTATCTGCCTCCTTTCACACATAGCGTTGCGTTGCGATCTCTTTCCAAATCTCACCCGTTGAGAATCACAGACGTCACTCTATACTCGCACTACTGGAGGGGTCTACGACTCTCGTCCTATAGCATTCACCCAGTCCTCAGATCTAACGGCCGGCGCATCACAAGACTCCCGCTAGATAGTCCCTAAAACGATTACCCCTTCTATTTTCCCCAAGAACCTCACGAGAAGGACCCCTTTGACATGCGCGACGCTGTCAGAACTTTCGCAACATGACTGGCTCGCCATTTGAGCAAGGGCCCATATCTGCCGCGATGACGGTCTCAAACTCCCCCGAGTCTCCAGAATCTTTCGAAGTCGACGAGGAGTCCAATTCAATGCAATCAGCGCATTGGCAGACGCAGGACCAGACATCTCCCAATTCAACCTCACAAACGCGCACGACTGCGCCTTTGCAGAAACGAAGGCGAGTTACAAGAGCATGCGACGAATGCAGGAGGAAGAAGATAAAGTGCGACGGAAAGCAACCATGTACACATTGTACTGTGTATAGCTATGGTATGTAGATTTGTCCATGTGGGGTTAAAAAAAGTAACTAACATGTTCGCAGACTGCACATACGATCAGCCTTCGAATAGGAGAAGAAATCCTGCGCCACAATACATTGAAGCTCTAGAAACACGGTTGCAGCGAGCAGAAACCCTTTTACGAACACTCCTTCCTAACCTTGATCTAAATGATCCGAATATTGAGACTACAATTCAGCAACGCCAAGCGGGGAATGCCAAGGGATCTTTATCAGGGGGAGCATCAAGCGATGCGGCTGCAGAGCAGGATGCCCAATTACGATCCATGATAGCATCTACAGGACAGCTTGACCTAGACGATAGCGGCCATTGGGATTTCCATGGAGGCTCATCCGGAACAGTCTTCGTCAAACGCATGCGCGAACAACTTGGAGGCCTGTTAAGTGTAGAGAAACCTGGTAGTGCCTCATTTCTCCCGAAACTACCACGACCTTACCCTGCTGTTCTACTGGATTCACCACGTTCCGCGACAGAATCTCCTCTCGATGGAGGCCTTCCCAATATAGTTGATCTTCCAAGTAAAGATGTCGCAAGGACATTGTGCGAGCATTCTTTGGGTACAGCGTGCTCTTTACTTCGATTTGTTCACCAACCCACTTTCTATATTATGTTTGAAAGAATCTACGAGGTTCCTGTCGAGAATTTTGGCAACGAGGAGAACCAATTTCTAGCCCTACTCTACGTTGTACTTGCTCTGGGTTGTATGTTTGACCAGCAAGGTGATGATTATGAGCAATCATATAAAGCTGGAATCGATCATGGGTAGATTTAACCCCTTTTATTATTCCTACACCAGACCATCTTTCATTGTCTTCATATCAACTTGACTTGTCAATCCATTATCTTCTACGTTCAACGAGACTAATGTTTAGATATAGCCTAAAATATTTCAGGGCGGCACGTCAGATGATGGATATAACAGATTGTCGCGATATCATGCCGTTACAGGCTCTAGTCTTCATGATTCTTTTCCTTCAAGCCACTGCCAATTTAAGCACGTGCTATTCCTATATCGGAATTGCTTTGCGATCTGCCTTGCGGATGGGGTTGCATCGAAATCTTGCTGGGAGCTTCAATCCAATCGAACGTGAAACTAGGCGGCGGCTATTCTGGATCATTAGGAAGATGGATACTTACGTTTCTGCATTGTTGGGTTTCCCAATGATGCTAAGTAGCGACGATATTGACCAGGAATTACCAGTCGAGGTTGATGATGAGTATATTACTAAAGACGCAATCCTTCCCATGCCGCAGGGCAAGATATCACTTTATACAGCCTCCAACGCACATACACGTTTGATGGCAATCCTTTCGAAGGTCGTCAAGTACATATATCCAACCAAAGGTCTAGAACAGTCAGTTCAAGGTTGCGCAACAGCTTCATATGTTATCAGCCATGCGAAGATCAGAGAGATTGAACGAGACTTGGCAGATTGGCTTGATAAACTACCCATGGCTCTGCGACCTGGGGGAACTGGATCGCCAGACCTTCTTCGGTAAGCTTACTCGCGGGAAATCAATTCATGATATGGCACTCCATATTAGGCAGTGAACGAAGGACTAGCTGACATTTATCAATAGTGTGCAACAACTTTTACGTTTAGCTTATGCTCACGTACAAATGATGCTATATCGGCCATTCCTTCATTACGTCTCCCGAAAAGCAAATGCTGGGGGCAAACTTGATGAGCGCTCCTATGCTTGTGCTGCCGCATGTGTCAGTGTCGCAAGGAATATTGTTCATATTACGTCTGAGATGAAAAAGCGGGGTCTCTTATTAGGGGCATATTGGTTCACGATGTATACAACTTTCTTCGCAATTTTGTCTTTGGTATTTTTTGTACTCGAGAACCCAGACAAGGCTGGGTCCCAAGAGATTCTCGCGGATGCGAATGACGGAAAAGCTGCTCTCGAAGGTCTTGCGAAGAAAAGTCAAGCTGCAGACCGTTGTTCTGTGGCTCTCAGGGTAAGTCGCTAAATATATTTTCCTGCCCTCAAAGCTAACAGAAACCAAAGTCACTATTTGAGCAATTGCCTAAGAGGCTAAAGGAAGGACGAATGCCAAATATTCTTCCCAAGAAGAAGCGCTCCGCTCCATCGCCAAACCTTGGACCACGTGGCACGAACACTCCTATCTCTCAGGATCGGCCTAAGTTGGACTCGAGCACTCCTGTTGTATCAGTACCAAGGTCGACGACCTTCCCGGTGTCCACACCCAATCAGAATAGCAATCTTCAGAGATCCTCGCTAGATGGCAATCGGTTCCAGCTTAACACATTATCAACCCCAAATTTAAGGCAAAGCTATCACGAGATTATGTCGCCCACAGACTTTTCCAATACTGGAACGCCAAATTCTAGTAGCGCTAGCCCTAGCATGTCACAGCCTTACTCTACTCCTCATCAATTCGGCGTTGTTGATTCATTCAATGACCTCAATTCAATGATGTTTCCATCAGCAGATCCATTCGCATACCCACCGAACCACCCGATGATGGAATTGGAGAATGTCAAACAAGAAAATATGGGGATGGCCAACGATTCTCAGACCCCGTCATTTCTCTCAGATACTGGGGCACCTGGAGTATATGATGATCTTGAGGGTCAACTTTTTGGTCCAATACCACCTTATCTAACACAAGGACATCAGAACTACGATTTTCAGGGACAACTAAGTTCAGGAGGCATGATGTCCAATTTGAACCCTCCAGATATGAATTACCACCCTGGGTTGACTCCGAATGGAGACATGAATTTCTTACTGTCTGGCGATAGTAGTGAATGGGACAATATACTTGCAGATGGACGGCTTCGATGAAATCCTTGAGTGGCCAGCAAGAGTGGTGTTTGTTTATATTGTTTAAAGATGTTAGGGGTCACTTGGGATAGACTTGGGAGCGAATCTGATATTAGGTGGGAAAGGCCGTACAAGCTTTGCGTTGGCGCTAGAGTGGCTGGATGTTTTAATGATTATTGAGAAACGAGTTCATGGTTTATACGCAATAATAGATTTGCCTTGCACATAGAATGTTCCTCTTGTTACTCTTGGCTTTTGACTCGCTCTTCTCAGGGCTGCTATATATGAGGTTTGAAAAAGGGGCGTTTATGCACGGTCCATATACACGTGACTTATATAATTGGAGAGCTGCCTGGACCGCGTTATATTTACCCCACAATCGTGGTCTTCCTTTAAATCGCCCTCTACACAAACTCCTCACAACTCTTCAACTGGATTTCGAATCAAGATGACTGGGACTCTGAACCTCCCTTCCTCTCCGACGCAAAGTCGCAGTAAGAAGACGCTGTTGGTTACTGGTGAATGACGACCTGCATTATAAGCTTTTACAGCTATCTAACATTGCCCAGACCCCCCGAAATTCGACCTGGTATCATACATACAAAACTACCAAGGTACTCCACTAAATCTTTAATAATATCTAGCACGTAGCTGATATACTTTCAGGGCGAACCAGATTTGAACGGCTCCTCCAGATTGGCCTTTGCTCAACTTTCCTTGGAGTCGATGCTCTCAAGCTTGCGGTCAAGGAGGCAAAGCAGGGCAAGGACACCAAGCGATACATACAAGCGCAAGGTCATCTGCAAACGATAGGCCCAAATGAACCTGAATCTCGGAGGGACCAAGCATGGATCGAAGCTACGGACAAGAAGAACCAGGAAGAGACAAACCGCCTCCAAACCGAGCTGAATGGATACAAACATAATCTTATTAAGGAGAGCATTCGTGTATGTTATTCGTTCTGCCTTTCGAAGTTACTTTGGGATTTTGGCTTGGCTAATTGCAACACAGATGGGCAATGAGGATCTTGGCAAGCAGTACCAGGCGATGGGCGATCTCCCAAAGGCATCCGAAGCTTTTAGTCGTATGCGACAAGACATCAGCATTTCGAAGCATATTATAGACGTCAGCCGACACCTTATCGAAGTAGCTACCGAACAGAGAAACTGGATGACAGTCACTTCCAATGTGCAGAAGATCAGAGGCATCCTTTCGTCTTCAGACGAGGACAAGTCCATCCTCCCATATCTCCAGGCTGCAGAGGCGTTGGCTTGTTTCGATAATGGAGATTACCGTCATGCCGCTCTTGTATTCCTAGGCACTGATACAGGACTGGGTTCGACAGCTGCAACGATTATCAGCCCCAACGATGTCGCCATTTATGGTGGCCTTTGTGCTCTTGCAAGTATGGACCGAAATGAGCTGCAAAAGAAGGTGCTTGAGAACTCGAGCTTCCGAACATACCTGGAACTCGAGCCGCAAATTCGACGTGCCATAGCTTTCTTCGTGAACAGCAGATATACTGCTTGCCTAAATGTCCTGGAAACATACCGGGCGGATTACCTTCTGGACATTTACCTGCAGAAGCACTTTGAAGAACTCTACCATTTGGTTCGCAGCAAGAGCATTGTTCAGTACTTCATTCCTTTTTCATGTGTCACTCTCGATAGCTTGAATCAGGCTTTTGCTCCACCGGGAAAGACTGTAGACAAGGAGCTAGCAATGATGATCCAAAATAACGAGCTCAATGCAAGAATCAATACCATTGACAGGGTAAGTTGTAATGACAGCCTTCCTTGTAGCTAAGCTAATAAAGAACCAGCTCCTTGAGGCAGTCCCTTCCAACCCCCGGACCGAACTTCAACGAGGTGCTCTTGAGATAACCGATGACTATGCCCGCGAGGCGCGCCGCCGAATCATGCACATGAATGTGTCGATGGCAGATCTGGAAGTCAAGGGAAAGCGTGGCACCGGACACAACAATATGGGCCTTTCGGACGACCTATTCGGTGAACCGGTGGGTCGGGAGCTGCGGTCGAGAGGCGCTGGCTCGACCATGTTATCGTGAGGAACTACTATTATGACGAGAAAATGATTTGGTCAGATTGGGGAGCGAAATATGGCGTATGGATACTGAATTGGGTCATTTTTTGGCGTTATGGAGTGCAAACGGTGCATAGAGGCAACTGCATAGGTTGTTGGAGACTGGCGTTGCGAACAATAGAAGCTGTTATCG
Organism: Lachnellula subtilissima; assembly: GCA_007821545.1. NCBI lineage: Eukaryota > Fungi > Ascomycota > Leotiomycetes > Helotiales > Lachnaceae > Lachnellula > Lachnellula subtilissima. The sequence continues at coordinate 9,456 of QGMJ01000959.1, forward strand.
CTTGCTTTTCGCAAAACAAACTCTTTAAGGAGATGTATATTCATGATAGACTGATATATTGATGCAATTTCCATTGCCATCTTTGAGATCCTCCAGTATAAATATGGCGAGTGCCATTTGTAGTATCTCCCGTCGTTTTCTAGACATCATCTTGAGTCTCGACATAACAACGAAAAGCAATTTGAACGTTTATATACTGTCCTGATTAAGCTTCTAGGTGTTTTGGAATATTCTTGCAAGTACTACTTTAAACATTTATTCCACCATTTTCTCTCTCATTCCTGTATATCCAGACTCGCACAGCAGATTTCAGATATCATTCATGTCTAATTCATGCGGGCCAACATGCTGTACATCCCACAACACGAGCACGAGAAACGTTACTTCTTCTTACTGTACAAAGCTTTCGTTTTCACGAAGTATCAGTAGTTAATTGCCCCTGACCTACGATGAGCGCTCGATCGTTACCAGACTTGAATTTCGCACGATCGTTCTAGTTAGTTACAGTACCAGAGAATTTTTCGGATTTGGTAACACTTTTAGCGGCCACTGCTTCCATGGATATGAGAATGATAGATAGACGCGCCTTACCATCTTAAGTTTTTGCTGCACTTCGTTGGTTATTTATGGAATGGTATAGTGTCGAAAGCAGTTGGGATGGATGGATGGATGCTACGGAACGGATCTAGGTAGGGTAAGGAACGGTATGTGGGATTAGCATAAATAACATGGCATGCTAGATTGATTTATGCAGAAGAAAGAAGGAAATAAGTTGCTTCATGCCTAAGTGCCTCCACCGTCGTAAATGCACTCACTGACTCTTTGAGGAAGCTTGGAGTTTGCCATTTGATCGGTCTATGGTTGTTTAGGTTTCCAAGCCTGCATTGCCTCTTTTGTGCATACCCACGGTAATTGTTGCACGTCGCGATCTCGAGCAGATGCTCTGGACCGCCTTAGGCGGCATGCTAGGAAAGAAAGGAGGTTAGGGGAGATAGGTACCTATGTGCTAGCATGACACTGGTGTACCAAAGTTGCTTTGAATCTAGGTAGGTATACATACGCTGTCCGATTTCTCACCACTCTGAGGACTCGCTTTTGGAACATGACATGATTTGCTGGGGGAATTTGCTAAACTTCTGCCGTATATCTATATAATGTCTCACCACGTAATAAAGAAAATTTGACCATAATTGGTACTGAATTTGGTCTGATATGAGTACACAATGGAGTGATTCTCTCCACGAAATGATCATACAATGTCCATGCCCATACTATACAAGGTCATCTATGCCACCTCCCCCGTATTTACAGAATGATCTTCTCCGGCTTCTTTGCTTGCTCCTTAACCGGCTCAACCTTCTCCTCTGACGTCTGCTCCTCGACTTCCTCAACCAAAACCTCCTGTGGCCTTCTATCCTGCATCAGCCCATGCACCACATTCCCACTCCACGTCTCCGCATACTCTGCATCCAACAGATTGTTCCACAAAACCTCAACAGGCGCCCCCGTCCCCTCTCCATGCAGCCCAAGCCTGGTCCCCTTCTCCTT
>QGMJ01000960.1:0-10975 GCA_007821545.1 Lachnellula subtilissima
CGAATGAATGAATAGGGGCTGAGAAGCAGAAGCGAGGACTTGCAACCCTGTTGTAGAAGCTAAGTTGAAGCATCTTGAGGGTTGATAGGGTTGTACGCGAAAAGTATTGGGAATTTGAAGATGTTTTATATATGGATGGGTAATGTTAAAGGAGTTCAAAGGCTTTATTTAGGATTCGGAATATAGAGCATAGGGAATCTCTAGTAGCGGAACCACATTCCACTTCAGATAGGATAGATATCATCATCACTCACAACACAACCTCTTAGTCGTCTGTCATCCGTCGCATATTCCGTTTCTTTCATCTAACCTAATTCCTGCGTCCCGAGCCGTCCGGGTAATCCGCACGCGTTGTAAGACGTTACCAGGGCCAGGGCCAGGTAGCTCGCCTCGCTCCTCTTGACATCGGGAACGGGAGATCATAAACGTTTTTAGTCTTACACGAGCTGGAATATCAATTGCTGGAACAGGACCGAGATCATTAATCAATCAATCCGATTTCGGCTGCTTGCTCAAGAGCCCCCCTTTTCTATTTCGTAAATCGTGGAGACTATTTTGTGATTTCGCCCAGCATGCTGGTTTCGGCTTTGTGCCACAAACGGATGGCGCTACGAGGTAGCTAGGAGCCTTCTCGTACCGTACTTGTAATGTTCGTATGGGTAAGTTCGGAACGGAGAGGCGTCCAATAAGTCCACTTTCGTTCGATGCGATGAGCCGCGGGCGTTTTATTTGGAAGGCGAAAAAAGGACATCATGTCATGAGAACAAGCATGCGACGGGCGTAGAAAAACGGGTTCACATCGTTGCATGTACACCTTCGTTACCCCGAGTTCTCTCCCATGCTTCCCGTGCCGTCGCTTATCTGTGTGCTGCATGTCGAATCAAAGTCGGAATTTCTCCGAGGGTTCAATAATGACCCCGGCCTCGTTGTCTCCTCTGATCACCCTGGCCACGGCCCCTGCCGTATCCACCACCGCCGTGCCACCGGCCTCTTCCTCTCCCGCCGCCTTCACCGCCTCCGTTCTTCTCGTGTTCCCTCTCATGTTCTCTCTCAGCATTCTCCCTTAGTAGTCTCTGTTCCTCTGCTATCTCCTCTGGATCTCTCTCTACTTTTATAGTCGGTTTTGGTAGATCAGTGGGCCAGCGTGGATGCGCTTTCTTACAGTTCTTGCCGTCGGGGCAGAAGCCCGCTAGGTAGAATTCGCAGAGGGTTTTGCGGACGTGCTTCTTGGAGCAGTTGGGTCCTAAGGGACAGAAACCCTTTTCGTAGTGGGGACAGGGTGGGAGCTTGGAGGAGGGGTCGATATGTAGGTAGAGACATTCATCTTTTATCACGTAGTTAGCATAGACACTGGACAATTCGGGAGCGAGCAACACGTACCTCCATTAGAGCAGTATCCATTCCGTACAAAGAAATTGCACTCTGGCATCTTCCTCAGGTTGTATTCGTGCAAGAATTCACAACTCTCCCCTTTCTTACATAAGGCCCTAAGCCAATGCTTGCATACCATATTACTGAAATTCGACTGGTTGCCCGTGCTTGGATGCTTGTCTGGACAAGATGGGCCCAAGGGGCAGTGACCTTGGAGGTAAGCTTTGCATGTTGGACGGTTTGGAGAGAGACCGTGGCGATAGGTTTGGAAGAGGAAGGGCGTGAAGGTGAAGGTGTATTGGGGAGCTTGATGCTCGAGGATTTGACGCGACAGGTCTTTCGGCCCCGGGCCTTGTGAGAGAACGGTCGTCATAGCGGGCTACAGGACGGGGATGGCTGCGATTCTAGGAGATTGTCTCGCTGCGGGTGAGATTCTGGCAAAACACAGCTTCAGTTCCGACCAAGCCTGTGAAGGGGAAGCCAGTTGCGTGGCAACAATTGCTGTAGAAGAACCCGCCGGATGGTTTACGTTCCGATGTGATTTATGCCGGCGTAAGGATATATCTTCTGCAAGTCTGCAAGAATGTGGCGATTGCTCTTGACGTGCCAGATGACAATACCAATAGACCAGACCAGAGCAGACTAGCTGTCAGCGAAAACGAGGGGTCGGAAGGGTGAGGCGAAGTAAGACGAGATAATGCAAGGCAACGCAGTCACGATCTTCTGTATCAGCCGGTGTGGTGGTGGTGGTGGTGGTGGTGGTGTTGTGGCTAAATAGAGATAAGGTGGTAGGTAGGGGTAGGTAAAGTAAATAATCAAGTTGCGGCTGCAGCTTCGGCTTCGGGTACTGACCAAGGATGCAGGTTCGGAGTGGAAGTCCTGCCGAATCACGTGGATCTTTATTTCTTGTGATTTTTAATTTATTTATTAAACATAAAACCAAACCAACCTAATAATATGATTTATCAAATCACAAAGATTACAAAAGAATCTGCATAATCAGACATTGTAATAAAGCAGTCGCTATAATACAAGTAGTATACTTAGAGCTATACCTCGAGTAGTAATAACTCTTTTCATCGTGCTGCACGAGTCTAAATTCTTATACCTAGGCAAGCTCATTGGCGCTATAAAAAGACGCTAAAGCTGATCTGTAATCGTATAGTGGCTTTAGATTTTGTAAATCTAATTATAGCTTAATTCAATATGAAATTTAATCGCTCATCCATACCACCATCTGGTACTTCTTTTTCTTCCCCTCATTTCTTCACCGCTCCTCGACGGTTGTCTTTCTCTCTTTCTCTACCCTTTTCTACCCAAGTAGTAGTAGACTACGTAAAAAATACATCTATTATTATATCCACACTCGGGACAACCGACAGATGTGTAGCGTCTTGCGTAGTACAGTAGCTACTCCACTGGCAATTTCATACTTAGTATAGCACCAACGGTACGGCGATATGGCCGTGCCCCTCGGAGTTTGCACATGTGAGCCAACAGATGACCGTAAGAAAGCGGTTCCGACAGCATGGCATGGGCCACCAGCTCTATCTGATCTCTATCTCTATCCAAGCATAATCTCTTGCATTGCAGCCTTCTGCAGTGTGGTGCAGTGCAGTGCCGTGCCGTGCAGTTGCAGTGTAAGCAGCATCCACAAGAAAAGGGCTGTTTTTTTTAGAGTAGAGCATGGCTAGGTTTGCTACTCGTGAGATGTGACTGCTGGATATGGCATGGTCGATTATCGTCTGCCGGTGGACGGCTCTCAAATCTGGTGTCACATCTGTTCCATGGTTACGTTTGTGGGATTTATCCCCTGCTCATATCACCAAAGTTTGGTAACGCTATCGGATTTCCCAGGCCCTGATGGTGGGGGTGCAAAAAGGCATCATCATAAATCTATACAGTACCTCGTATTTACATCCAGCACCGACATACACTTTGGTTTGGACAGCATGGCTCGCCTCGTCAAACCCCTTTCTGGCCCCCCTTTTTATGCTTTTAACCCCTCCTTGCCTTCCTCCGCGAGCCCTCAACTATCCCATTCCTGCGGCCACCCGTGGTTTTGCCGTTTCCCATTAGGCCAAACACATCAGATGGCTGATGAACGAGCAGTCTGATGCAAGTCATTAGCTGGTAAGATATGGTACTTTTAGTTCAAGTTGGATCGAGATGCACGTCAATTGCATGGCTGGCGGTTGCGGCCAGACACGAGCACTTGACTCTTTCTCTCCAGTAGATAAGTATACGCTACGAAGTACGTATGGAGTACACACACTCCGGACTCCACATCGACCGCGGGGTCTGTGATACTGTGGCACGCCCACTTTCCCTGCCTTCTGTTCTGACTAGTGACTGACTGACTAGGCCCCCTCGGCTCTAGCCAAGCCAAGTCTACCACCTTTGCCAGCTGTCATATGTGACAGAAGACCTTCCAGAAATTCCAAATCTGCATCTCCGATTCTCCACATCCAAGTACTTATCTACCTACCATAAGTACCTCGCAGGCTGGCAGGTGGCAGGTAGCAGCCTACCTGGGGCTGGGCTGGGCAGGGCTGCTAGACGCATTGTGGGCCATGTGCTACCTGCCACTCATCCATGGCGTCAATGCCATGACACCTACCGATCCGCTATACTACTGTACGGTTGAGCATCATTCGTTATCACCTCGAGCCAGCGCTTGTTCTCAGTCCAAAATGTCGAGATGCGGTCCGGTGCCGCAAACCATGAAGATCGACCTTACTTGTTACTCTTTAGCTCCCTTGGAAGCCATGGCCATCGCCCTGCCCTCTATGCTTTATTAGCCGAGAGCCACCACCATTTTCACTGCATGAACAATGCTGCTAGTGATGCATCTTTTCCTGAGCAAAATAATCCCGAGGACTTCACTACCTCGACGCCACATCTTCACCAACCCCTCACTTAGCACGCCGCTCTAGGTCGCTGTCTTCGGGTACTTGGCTTTAGCAGCTTTCAGTTCCACGTCAATCCAGCAACCGAGGAGACGAAACGAAGTGGCATTCTGAATAGGGCTGTTCAACTGCTTCATGTTGGTGCTTGGCTGCACTGCCAACCCAGAATCAACGCTTAGTCAAGGGATACCATACATTATACGTATGCACATCTGTACTCAGGGGAGAATGGGGTAAATTCGGACTCGCACCGTTGGTTCTTGAGGCTTGTGGAATCTTAGAGGTCCCCACACACACCTCAATACTAATGCCCCGTTATACTCCCTAATGCCAATGAATGTTGCCACACCTCAGCAGCCTTGCCGGGATCTGCACTTTCATTGTCGGTCATCATGATGAAGCGTGATTTGATCATGGATCGTCGTAGGTTTTTCTGATATAACCCCTAGGCCAGCCCCTTTCGCGGGCCGGTGCACTGATGCTGTGTTGGTTGTTTTCCTTCTGTATATCTCTTCACTACTATTTTCGGTGCACTGCGTTTAGCTCTGCCGGAGGAGTCAACGTCCTGTCTCTACCTGATCTTGGAGAAAGAGCATTACTGCAGGGACTAGCTCACTACCTAATCAGGAAGTATCGTCAAAGAACATGAAAATACACATTCACTTGTTCTCGATTTCAAGACTTAGCCACACTTACGAGAAGTTTCATAGAATAAGCTATTGGGGTTTGCTTTCTGTCTTCTTTTTCCTCATCCTTCAAGATGGCAGAGTATTACGGTCCCATTCCTCCGCCGATGCCATTTGGTTCAAGACCTGAACTACGGAGGCCATCGCAGCCGTCGCTGGATGCCAGCATTTCGGATCTCACCCGGAAGAACGCGGTATACTTCCCCAACTACAGAGTATACCGAGGAGAGACGCCCGCAACGTTGAATTACAACTACATCAGTCACGTCTTCTACGCCTTTGCCCACGTCTCTCCAGATGGTGGCGTGTTCGTAGGTTGTCTTCCACATCTGGCTCTTTTTCAAATATCTGACAACCAACATTCACAGCTAAGCGACGAATGGGCCGATGCACAAATGCCCGTTGACGGCGCTACTGGATGCCTTGGGGCATTCATGCGATTGAAGCAGCAGCACGAATATCTCAAGGTGATTCTGTCTATTGGCGGGGGTGCTGCAAGCCAGAATTTCGCAGCAGTGGCATCTAGCGCTGTAACTAGAGACAACTTCGGGCAGTCTGCTAAGAATCTGGTTGAAGCTTCCGGATTTGATGGAATCGACAGTAAGTCATAACAATGCCAGCTCTATCTAATTACACAATCACATCTAAAACCCGTCACAGTCGACTGGGAACACCCCTCAAATCCCGAACAGGGACAAAACTTCCTGGAGCTCCTCGCCACAATAAGAATTCATTTGCCAGAGCAACGATACCTCCTCAGCGCAGCCCTCCCAGCGGGTCAATGGGCGCTGCAAAATATCGACCTCTACAAAGCCCAACGCTACCTAGACCTAATAAACCTCATGGCCTACGACTTCACCGGTTCCTGGTCCCAGACAGCCGGACACCATGCACAGCTCTTCCCAGGTACTCCCGACGAGCCTTCAGGCTCTGCGGCTGTTGATTATGTCCTCTCGAAAGGCTTTCCAGCCGCCAAGATCTTACTCGGTGTCCCAGTCTACGGGCGCTCGTTCCTTGGCGCGGCAGGCCCGGGATATCCTTTTACTGGGCATGGCGGCGAAGAGGGGACGTTTGAGTATAAACGCCTACCGCGACAGAACGCCGAGGAGATTGTCAACACGCGTGTTGTGGCTGCGTTCTGCACGGGTGGCGATGGCGGGTTTGTGACGTATGATAATCCGGAGACGGTGAAGATGAAGGCGGGGTATTGTAGGGAGAAGGGACTTGGTGTATGTTTAATTTCGTTTAATATCTACCCCTCGTCCCTGCCCCCCTTTGGTGTAGGGTATACGAAGGTATAGGATGACGATGTATGGATGGGATGCTGATGTTGTGTAACACACAGGGATTATTCTATTGGACCGGCACAGCAGACATGCCGCCCGGACCGCGGAGCCTGATATCGGCCGGTTTCAAAGCACTGCATGGCTCCTAAGCTACAATAAGCCACCCCCCTTTCCAAACATTGAATCATTGTACTTGTACGACTCGAACACGGGACAGGTCGATGGATCTCTCACTATTGCATTGGGAAAGGGGTTACATTGCATTGCATGGCATGGCATGGCATGGCATTGCGTTTCGTTGCGTTGCGTTGCGTTTTGCATATACAGGACGGTAATGTGGTTGATTGCATTGGGAAACAGATCGGAGGTACAGTAACGAGGTTGATGAGGCACGATGATACGACGTTGACGTTGAAATAACTCTAAAAAGAAATTTCGGTTCCCAGATCTTCAATGTGAGACATGTCGCGCTTGCTGCAAGGCATGGTACGGCATGGTACGGCATGGTACGGCCCTGCTGTAGTAAATCATACACTTTCGCGTCAAATTATAGTGCGCGGCGTTGCTATTGGAGGCTGCGTGACCCACACTTACTACCACCTTGGCTTGACCGGAAGGGGAAAGCTGAGTGTTTCAAGCAAACTGTTTTGTATTACTTTATCTATCTTCTGTTCTGTTCTTCTCGGAACTTCTCATGAACCTTGCTTCTGGTTGAATCTCCTTTTATGGCTAGCTATATATGTCTCGGCGCTTGGAAGCTTGACGTTATTATCATTCTTGCATATAACTATATTATAGATCTGGCAGCGGGCAGCTAGCACGAGCGCCATGTTCATTCCCCCTTTCTATCTATAACGCCGTCTCTATATTGCTCATCTTGCTTTAATACTCCGTAGACATACAAGCCTAGAGGACATTCTCCGTACAGCTAGACATTCCTCTTTTATTAAAATATTAAAATTTAAAATCCTCAGATATATATAATACGATTAAGAAGCTATAAGGTTGTTAGTAACTATATTAACCAACTTTATAACCTTCTATTTCTATCTCTATCCCTATTTCAATCCGCTTTTTAAAATATCTTAAATAAATAAACATAAAATATTCTTAGCTCTATTCCTCTAGTCTGAGATTCAAGCCTCTAGTATGCTTGCTTTTACTTTAATTAAAGCGGAAATATAGATTATAAAGAGTAGGATATTCTAGATAAAGTATAAGTTATAATCTGGGTTCTATTAGATTTCCTACCTTTTATAGTTATATTCTTATTATCTCCTTTTTCTTATCTGCTTTTCCAACTACCGTCTAACTCGAAATTTAGAATAAGCTAAATATTATTCCTCGGCTTTCTAACTTATATTAATGCACTATATATTCTTTCTAACCTTTCTACTATCAGGCAAAACTAAGCAAGGAGTGTGATGTGATTAGGTGTTACCTAGTATTACGTAGTGCAGAAGAATAAGTGCTAAGCTATCGATTAGGTGTAACTAGAATTGGTGCTTCTTTCGCTATAATTACTAAACTACTATATATTTTAGTTTTTATAAAGCTTTTCTACTTTAGCTAAGTAGTGATAGAATAGGTTACACCTGAAAATAGATTTACATCTATTATACTCTATACTAGTGCTACTTCATTTCGCATATGATTGATAGTTAAGAATACGGACGGGAGGAGCCCAGCTCTGGAAAAAACCCGGAGCCGGATTACCTTATAACTACCTAGGCAGGTTTGGTTTTCGACATAATCGCCAGAGGCAAGTATAGCTCTATCTAGTCCTTGATACGAATAACTCATTTGTCATGAAATCTTGACTAATTGACCAAGGTAAAGTCTCAGGTCACATGATGCCAAAATAACGTGCTTGAAAACGAACGGAAGTAACAGTACAAAGTCTTCATCCTACTTCAGACCACATGATGAGCGTAGATGACGGGAGCTACCTTATATACCACCTTCCCCATACTCTTTCAACTGCCATGGGGTACTTACACGGGGGCGGGGCGGGGGTGCCGGACCGGATCTCGGGGTATGATCTCGTGATTGGTATTAAACTGCAAGTGAGACATTTTTTTTCTTTTTCTTTGGCGGGGGAGCACATGATCTGAAGTAGTAGAAGCTACGGAATATGGTTCGGACCGTTACCAAGGTACCTATGCCTAGTTCGATGGTACGGAGTAAGATCTTGGAATCTGATCTTAAGATCTGAGATATAGCCCAACCTGACGTCACACACTCTGCAGGTATGCTAAGTCCACTAGCTCGCGCGGCCAGATCTCCTGCAAAGAATGGAAACTGAACATCATGCTACCAAATCATTCAGTTCTTATCCACCGTTTCCTTTGATTTAACGGTTGCTCTTATGCTTATGACTTTGACAGGTGCATGTGACTTGCCTTTTCTCGTTGGTATTTGCCCTCCACTGCTATAGTCTCAAGTCGAGGCTTGTCGTCTGAACGCCTCCACTTGCTCTGAAGCTTATATACTCAAGTGGTCAGGAGGCTCTGGGGTCTGGAATATATTTTCTCCACAAGACATATTTCTTTTATATACTTGTTAAAGTACGTAACGTTCCCTCCTCCACAAAGCACTTGCCTTTCTCGTTGCGGGCCATTGCGAATGACAATGTCTGTTGCAAGATCGGGCCAGCTGATTTGTGAATAGTTAATCTATCCTTAATATATTAGGAGTCCTTGCACCATCTGTATCTCCACAAAACTGCACAACCGCAGCATTTTCCAAAAAACAAACGCTATCCATAGACAATCTACCTGACACAATTCTCTTAGCTCGGAACCGTCTCAAGCACAAACCATCTCTCGGCAATATGACAGGCAGCACTTTGAACATCGCGTTGCAGAACGCTTCCAACTCGAGCACAGTCTATGCATACATCACCGGACAGGCCATTGACAACAACAATGCTTTGGTCATCATGCAAGCCGATGGCAAGACGCCATACTACCCCTCTTCGCCCAGCTCTACCGGTCAACCCCTCGCCCAGAACTGCGCCATTCCGCTGGGAGCACCCGGTTCTACAGCCACTGTGACCGTTCCTCGCATTTCCGCTTCGCGTATCTGGTTCGTCTTCGACGATACCCTCACGTTCTTGTTGAACCCGGGTCCTGGGCTTGTTGAACCGTCTATCAGCAACCAGTCTGATCCGAACTATAATAAGAACTGGGGCTTTGCTGAATTCACCTTTAATGCGGATCAGCTATATGCCAATATCAGCTACGTGGACTTTGTCAGCATTCCTCGTAACTACCTCCTTTCCTAACTTCTTCTCCTGACTATGTTGTGATGGCTTGCAACCCGATGCATATCTTCAGCTGCCTTGCAATCTCAATGAGAACATAATACTAACCAGCTATAGTCTCCATGACCTTGCTAAACGCCGCTGGAAACACCCAGTACGTCTCCGGCATTCCCTCAGACGGTCTAGCAACCATCTCCAACGCCCTAATCGCCCAGAACCAATCCGACGGCGCCGGCTGGGACCAACTAGTAATCAGCAACAACGGCAGCGTGCTCCGCGCCGTAAGTCCCAACAACGGCATCGTGCTGAACAACAGTCTCTTCTCCACCTACTACACCGCATACGTCGACGCCGTCTACGCCAAATACAGCAGCACGCCCCTGAGCATCGACACGCAAGCCTCCTTCGGCGTCGTCCAAGGCACCGTCTCCGGTTCCACCCTCACATTCCCCTCCGTCGGCTCCTTCACCAAGCCCAGCACCGCCGACATCTTCTCCAACTCCAGCGGGCCCTTCACCACCTCCACACCCGGAATGGCAGGCCTCACACCCCGCCTCGCTGCCGCTTTCAACCGCACGACGCTGCTGATTGATAGCACGCAGCCCAGCACCGACGTGAGTGCCTTTTATGCGAATAACCCGACGAACCATTATTCCCGTATCGTGCATGCCACGAATCTGGATAAGAGGGGTTATGCGTTCCCGTACGATGATGTGCAGGCGACGGGCGGGGCGGATCAGAGTGGTGCGGTGTCGGATGGGAATCCGCAGCTTTTGACTTTTGCTGTGGGCGGCATTGGTGCTCATACTTGAGCGAGGTCGAGGCCAAGGCCGAGTACGTGGTACGCTGTACATATATTCGAGCAAGGTGTTATGTATATGTTGTACATTCGAGAAAGGTATTAGTATTTACATAGACATCGTATACAGGGGCATTTCGCGTTCGCTATTTCATTTAATCCGTGTATAGCGGAAATTTATAAACAAGGACTTTTCTTTTCTATTCTTCTCTTTCCATATTCCCGCTACCTAGCTGCGAAGACTAAGGTATGGAAGATCCTAGGATAGTGAAACGCTTCTTTCTAATTGTTTATTTGTTTGTTTATTTGTTTATTATCTAGCTTACTCGGTCCTTACATGTATATATAGCAAAGAATAACAAATGCCGCTTTTGGCTATGTTGAACTTAATGAAAACCCGGGAGATGATTCCAGCTTATCTACAGCTCGGGGATACACTGGAAGATATGAAGGGGTAATATCATGCATGTATAAGTAGGTACCTAGATCTAGTATAAATAAGCACCTATACTTATAGAAAGGTAATTAAACGTAAACGTAGATTAAGATTAAAAGGCAAGAGCTATATATATAGAGAGATAGGAATATTTGGATCTTATAAGAAGTTTACCTTCCGTTATTTATAGTACCTGCATATATACCTATCCTATTACATATGC
>QGMJ01000961.1:0-10968 GCA_007821545.1 Lachnellula subtilissima
ACCCACTTCCCCGCCCCCTCATTCCAAAGCACATGAGGTCTCTCCACCACCCTCCCGCTCCCCAAATCACCCCCACTGTCCCCTACACTCAACAACTCACCCACAAACGCCCAATCCACCAGATCAGCCGACGAATAGCAGTTTATGCTCTGGAACGCCGAGCCGTTTAGTTTGTTCTCGCCGATTAGGTAGTAGAGTCCCCCTGTGTAGACGATGGAGCCGCCGTGCGCTTGTAGGTGTTGGTTCGTGCCGGTGGCGGTTATGGATGCGCCGGGGACCTGTGGGAGGGAAAGAGGGAGGTGTTAGTGTTGTTTCTTTTAGGCAAGGGGAGGGATTATAATAGGGGGAAGGGGGAGGTACGATTTGGAGGGATGATGTAGTGAGAGTTGCAAGCGCAAGGAGGATGGTTGGTAGGAGGAGGAACATCGTGGATGTGTATTCGAATCAGAGTTATCTCTCTCTTTCTGTCGACAAGAATCATGCAATATATATATGAAAAATTAACACGAGAAAAATCAAACAATCCAGCAAGTAAGTAAGCAGAACTGGATAAAGATCAGGCAGGATATACCGCCATATTATGACAGGCTCCCCCCTTTATGAATTGTACTAAACGTATTATTATACTCCCTTCGTATACGAAAAAGTTATTCCATATTAGAAGATTCCCCGCGTAGACCACTTTACCTCAACTGCCGTGAGGTGGAAACAAATATGCCAAGTGCCGAATACACCGGATTTCTCTATGTGCTTTGTTCGTATAGTAGCATTGTGTCATGTCATGCGCCAGTGCTCGATCTCGTATAAAACTTAATTTCCCGGAGATGTGCTACGCTGTGGAGTCAGTCGGTGGAATGCTACGGCGAGAATAGGGGTAATTCGGTTTTGTGTGGAACTTCGGAAAGATGGTGAGAAGTACTGTACTTGACTATTCAGGTACCTATTGTAGACAGACGCTCCAATCAAGCAAGCACAGCAAATCAAAGCACCAGAGTTACATTTTCCAAATCCCACACCCCAGTTTCTTTCATATCCATATGGACATCAGCATCACACTCATTGTAAATACAAAAGCAACGCCTCTGATGCAGCAACCGTAAAACGTAGCCCCCCCAGTAACCACAGCCGTGCTCTCAAAAACCTCTGTGCCCCCAATCGCGCACGTGACATTCGCAAACGTCTGGCCCCCAAACGTAGGGTTACTCCCCTGATCCACCCTACTCCCGGCTCCCGCAGCAGTCAACCTCTTCGCCTTCACACTCGCCGCCGCCGTCAAGCCCTGCAGCACAAAGCTCTGACTCCCCCGCGTCCCAGTCCCTGCGGCATAGTAGTCCGAGTTATACAACAGTGCGCGCAGCGGTTTGCGTGCCGAGTCGTAGATAATGTAGACGGCGTAGTTCGTGCTCCCGTCATCGAGGGCTGATATGTAGGAGCCGCCTGCCAGCGCGGCTACCGCTGCGTATGCGCCGTAGTAGGGCGCACCCATATCAAAACGGCCCCACCAACAATAATAGCAGGCCCCGATGGTGCCGTGGTGGAAATATGCGCGTTTGATGTTGGCGAGAGATGTGCGGAGAACATAGTCCATTGTCCAGAGAGCGGCTCCGAAAGCAGGGGATACGTCTGCTGCTCCACCGCCAGAGACTGTGTTTCTTAGTTAGTGGGGTTTTGAGGGTGTGGGATGGGGTTGGGGAGAAGGTACCTGAGTTCGTTTCCCCCTACATCACGGGAGAGTTAGTTATTTCCTGTTCAAGAGTGTTTTGAGAGGGGGCCTTTGTAGTCATGTGACTTGATGCAGCTGACATAAGCGAAGAAGGCATAACTTCTTCGTCCTGTAATACACGATAGCTTCTAGATATTATAAATGAAACAGCTAGAAACAATATCAAGTCTTACTAGCTAGTGAGAAGTGACTACCCCCTATAATACCAACAGAAGAGCAAGTTCCCTTTTTAGGAAGTATGTAAGGAATCGTTAGAGTACATAAGATGAAATATGATAAAAGGGGATAGGGTAAAATCAAAGAGCCAGTTTTGCTTACAAGAACATACTCCTTTCCTGTTCCTATTGCGGCTGCAATGTCTGCAGTGAAGATTCCTACATTGCTCGAAATGCTACTGTGGCTCATCAGTGAAGTCAAGGTCCCTCCGGGGTAATTATGGTGCGCATAGTCATAGACATATGATTTTGCCGTTTCATTTTCAGTGGCGATCAGCTCGGCTGCTCCCCATGTCGGAGGCCCTGAATTCGAGTTTCCGGCTTGTATGATAGATTGGGTACTCAGTGCTTGCCCGACTTGTATATCCCAATTATCCTGAGATGCGGCATCGGTGGCTGGAGTCCATGTCCCGGAGGCGATGGGCTGAACTCCTGACCAGTCTTGCGAAAATTAGCTGTTGATCCAGTTGCTTAGATGGGAGAAAGCTTACATTCTGGTTCATTTCCTAGCTCAATTGCAAGCAAGTTTGTCATGCTACTCTTTGCGATTTTGGCCGCAGCAATTGTGTTTGTGATATTGTCATGACCGCGATTGAGCCCTTTCAATTGGTCAATTGAAGCTCCAAATTCCTCAAAGTTGACCTACCAAGAACGACAGTACCAGCATAAGTCTCCGCAAGAGTCATGAAAGCAGGGCCGAACGTCAACGCAGTAGGTGCATCAGTTGAAGCAGAAACGGTGTACTCGACAATTGCCGAAATGTTGGGATCATAACTAGCCCGGTCTCTACCTCGAAATTAGAAACCAATTTCCTACCGCAAGACTAGGAGGGTTGTACTGGGTTGTTCCACCAATTCGTATCGGAGGCCATTTTCCTGTCAATGTCTCAAAGTTTTGAAGACATTGCTTCGTCGCCGTCACATTTTTAAAGTATGATGGGAAGGCGAAGAATTCGAATCTGCCATGGTACCATTAGGACTGAGCACGAGGAATTGGGAGAAGACGTACGAGAGTCCCACAGGAGCTGGATCAAGAGCTGTTGCTCCTGTTGCAGCAGAAGCTGGCACTGTGTAAGTGACAGTTGCGTTTGCCAGAACTGGCAGAACTGGCAGAACGCACAACAGTTTCTTCATGGACAGGCAAAACATAATGCTAGACCTTTATATTCGACGAGCGCGTAACAGATTAAGACGAATGGAACATATGGAAACATATTCTACTTATATTCTGTCAAGTGCGCCAAGTTTGACTTTCCAAGCCACGAAGCTTTTACCAGCCGCAGCTTGTCCGTCACATGTGCCGAGCTCACCATCATATGGGTCATCTACCGGCGCGAATCGACAGATATTGGGTAGAATATTAATCCTTTATCCTTTGACGGCCGGGCAAAGGTACCTAGGTAGGTACAGTACCTTTTGGTATCATTGTGCCGCTAAGCAGACACGCGGGTCAATTGTGCCGGGCGAAGTGTAGTCTCTTGCGGGGAAAGGCAGCTTCCCCAGATTGCGGAGTATCCGGCAGTGGGGAGAGAGAATATTTTATCCTCGAATGAAAGCACCTGAACAGTCGCAACTTAATAGCTATTAGCTAGAGCTGGTAGCCCCTCTTAGGAAAAGCGCAATGATGGAGATTCTTCGATTCACGTGTCGAGGTGCTTGTCTTGTCAATCCTCTTGATATGAAATCACACCCAACTTGAGCTTAGTCTCAATTGACCATCAAATGACCCATTCTTTATCGCGAGAATCGATCTCAAGGCTATGATTGTTCGGGCGAAGTTGAGGTATCTTTATATTCCAACCGCGAAATGAAGGAAGATCTCGTGAGCGACGGCAAGAAAATCCAACCTCATCGCTAAGGCACGTGATGAGAACTCCAATAGGCCAGGTCAAATGAAGGCGGGCAAGATTGATTATCAATAACTCGAAACCTGAATCATTTTCTCCAGCCTAGGTATACATTGTCTGTGGGTGATTAACCTAGCTTATACAATTGCAGTAGGGGCAGAAGCACAGTAACGGAAGGCTTGACTCCAGACGATGTTTCGGTGACTTATTGAAGGTCAATCGATGACTGCAGTCAGTTTTGGAGGATTGTCTCAGCCTTGCAGTATCTATCTCACAGTCGGCGCACCCGCTGACCACCTCCAAAAATCAAGACAAGGGCATCTGGCATGTGATGTCGCGGATAAGTTTCAGCTTCGACACCACCTTATCACGGTATGATAGACTGATAATTGATCGCAGCTTCACATTTGGAGAAGTAACACAGAAACCGGAGTGGCATTGAGAGTTTTGAGGGACAAAATCCTGCGTTTGCAAGTTGCGAATACGACTACACTTTCGGATTGTTAATCTCTCGCAGGAATCAAAAAACTACCTATACTTAACTCTAGTACGTTCGGGCAACCGTATGACCATGTTCATGCTTCGAGTAGGAAAGAGGGAGGTTGGGCGCCGATATCCCAAGGAGCCAAGTAAAAACCGAAAACTCGGCTGGTGGCACTCGGCCTGAAATACGCTAATCTACCTACGCACTGTAACCCTGTAGGGATCTGTTCTAGAAGAGGGTCTGACGTTAATCCAACAACGCCACCAAACAACAGTCTCACACCGACCCACGTACTGCAAGACAACTCAGTGAGTGTACGATGTATCCTCTTTTACGATTTCAATAGTCAAATTTTCGGATCGCTAAACCGCCCAACCTCCCTAGATGCATCGCTTAGCTTATCACACCAATTGCAAGTGGAGGAGAGAAAAGTGTTACGATAGCGTTGACGTGCAGCAAGCTTCAATACGAGAATCGCGCCCCCGATTTAAAGTTTCGGAAAGGCCTTGGATTATATATATTGACGATAAAACCTGTCGTCCTGACAGCGTGGTTTTTGGAAAACACATAATGTTGTGTTTGCCTGGACGAAGAACACCAAACTCATCGCAAACGGCAACGCAAAAGCATTGAATACCTAGCATTCGTTGGCCGTGGCATTGATTGCTTTGGCTTTTCTAACACGACCTACCTGGTGGACCAAAACGAATATCAAGATGGCGTTTCTACTATACATGCTGGGCATGGCGCACCACCAAAACTCAGATGTCCCAACCACCTCGATGCAACAAAATAAAGAGCGCAGGAGGCTACAAAAACCACCTCGAGCCTTCCGTCCCTGTAAAGACATTTTCGATGTTGTAAAGGCCCAATCCTGCCTCACACTCACAGACAACGGTGCCGATGACGTTCTGACCGACCAGGGGCACAGTCAGCTCCAGAAAACCGGAAATACGAGCGAGGTCTCTTTTCAACATCTAGCTATACCCAACAATGTCCTCGAAGTTCTTCTTTCAAATCATTCAAACGAAGCGCTCAGCCATTATTCCGGGGACGAAATGGACGCTGGCGACTGCAAACGGCGAAGATGCAAAACCCCAGTCTTGTATGTTGGGCAGCTGGAATCCGAGCCCCTAGAAATCGATGTCGACCCCGCCAAATGCTACGCCGACCAGTATCGCGCCGAATTACCACCCCGCGTCTACACGCCTTCAATTGAACCTCAGCTCGCGAAACCACGAAGAAGGCTGCGGAAAGTCAAAAGTCAGCTGAGTCTACGAGATACCATCAAAGCGCACGCAAGATCCAATTCCTCCATTTCGAGTTGCGAGACTCTCGTGGGCTTAGATTCGCCTCAATCAGCAGCTTCAACAATGTCAATCTCGCCAACAAAAAGCTATTTTGAGATCGAGAAGCTCCATTTAGTGGATAAACCATACACGCGCATCCTCCCGCCTGATTCGCAGGCCTGGAACGCAGATGCAGACGCAGTCCCTGAACCGGACAATGACATCGCGCTTCAAATGTGCACGACCCTTTTATCCAATGAACTCGCGACAGTGCTTTCCAAACAACATCCCAGGGAACAGCAAGACCGGACATCCGGATTACAAATCCTGCTTATGATTGAAGCCTACGAAGCCATGCAGCAGCAAGTTCGACAAGATCTCTACGAATCGCAATTTACGGGTCAGACATGTCAATTGAAAGGGCTTGACAGCATCCTGGATCACTGGGTTGATACGCTGTATGCAATGTATGAGCAGACACAGAAGACCGAGTGCGAGAAAATCGACGAGGTTGTTGAGATTGAACAGGAGGTGGAAGACTGGCCATTGCGGCAGTCTGTAATGTCGCCGGCTCCCTACGTCAACCAAAGAGGCTGGTTCTGAAACAATACGAGGAGGTTATTGAATATTTTCGCAGCTTGGCGTGGTGGGAATACGAAGAAAGGAGGACCCCTCACTAAGCAGGGAGCCAATGAAGAGGAGAGGTGGTTGGGTCGGGACGAACACCCCACTTACTGAACGAGGAGCGTCACATGATGTTTACATGCATTACGAAATATTGCTTCTGGTCAGAAGCGGCCGATGATCCCGGGCCCGGGTTAGGCATCAGACTTGGCTCTCGGCGTCGTTGGTATTGTTTTTCTAGCAGACAGGTTCAGGATACCATCTTGTAATGACGAACAAACTACTTAATGATATTAATGATAATAACGACACATTACCTATTCAGCCTCTTAGCGTGTATACTCTTAGCATGTATACTCGAGTATGTGATTTTGTGAAGAGAGTCAAGTCGTCAGACCAGGAAGCGGATAAGAACGTACTGTGCACGTCGAGAGGTAGGGAAGTCTGAGTGCTGTCCATATCCTTATCACGTGCCTAACAAATATCATAGATAGAGCGACTGACCTGTCAAACCACGCATCAGCTCTCCGAAACCGTTCAAGCGACAGTCATAGATTCCTAGGACATCGAAGTCATAGTAGCGTTCTCAATCTCTCTCAAGTGGCGTGACTTTCGTCGAAGCACTTCACTGCAGCATTCGCAGCACTTCTTGAACTATTAGCAGATAATTCTTAGGTCAGAGCTCAAACTTGTTTCTCCGAAAGAGTATCACTCACAGGGTTACTGTACTGCCTAGGTGCTTCATGATTTTAAGTAAACTGGAGAGACGTTGCCTTAGGTCAGGGCAGGAACATCACGTGATATGCATCAAACCCTTCTGGAGTATGCAAGGCAGCCAGCAGCAGTTGCCTTTGCGGTCGTGAGGACTTATATGGCCATTGCGATGACTTGAATATGTAGATACGTAAGGAATTATTCTTGGTAGAGGGACTGAGGAGGTGAGGGAGGTCGCAGTTATCGAACTCGGTACAAGTAAATGTCTGACATACATCCAAGAAGTGCTAAATGTTACTGAAGCAGTATTAGCAGGAGTTTTCTTCAGGGCAACAGTCTTTGCGGATCTGGTATGGCGGCCATGGACTTGAACTTACTGGACGCAGGATTTTGTGTTATACGCCTTCACGCTGCCACGAGTTTTCTCGTCGTCTTTCTTTTCGATGAATGAACATGATAATGTCGCTGAAGGTTCCAAGCTGACTTTTGAACTTTGTAGGAAACATTGTTTTTCGTACTTAGTAGTCGGTCTTCCTTCTTAGCTCCCTTCGGTCTATTTCGTCCCGGGCAAAATGAACTTCCCACAGGGGTGATCTTCTATGGCTGCTCTTACTCGAGTACTGTACTGCGGTTAAGAGGAACCTCTGGCATTACGCTCGGGCCCCTGAGCCCCTGAGGTGGTCCCTGCGGAGCTTTTGTTTTGCCCGGCCTATTCTTTTACTTCCGTAGTGGATTGACACTTCACATGGTTTTTCGCGGGGTAATCCCATGTCTCTGTGGGGTACAGTATAGTATTTTTTAAAGATGCCGGCCTACTCCGTAAAAAGTTTCATAAGTTTGAATTGAAGCTCTCCGTAAAGTGAAGCTCGGCATTGTTGCCCTTACTCTAATATTCAACCCATGCATACCTTCAGCTGCTCGCCGTACTCAGATTTCAAAATTGCCGTTCCTGGAAGACGGTCAAGCTCATGCGGGGACTGTTATGCGGGGATCGGTCTCGCCCCACCATTCGCCTGCAGTCCCCGCATCGTAACCCCAACAACGAGGCTTTGACCTTCCACTTCAGCTGCAGATTTCAGACAATTGGGCAATTCGTTATGCAGATTCGAACATCACGTGCAATGGTCCCCTCACCGCTGATGCCCGTATAGCTGTTGTGTACTTAACGCGTCTCCCCAGCTTTCCAGTGGTGCAATTCCTCTCATCACCTCACTCTCTCTCTCTCAATCAGCCAGCCCTTCATTTCAAGAAGCAGAATCTCATCTCATCTCATTCCGAAATACACATAATCCCTTCATCTCCAAAATGGCTGTTCAGAAGCTCAAGATTGCCTGCGCAGGTCTTGGACGCATGGGCAAGCGCCATGCCCTCCATTTCCTAAACCGCACTCCTCGCGCAGAATTGGTGGCAGCAAGCACCCCAGATGATGTGGAGATGCAATGGGCAAAAACACATCTAGAACCTTTCGGGGTCACTCTTTACAGCAGCTACGAGGAGATGATCAAGCAGGAAGGCCTTGAAGCTGTGGTCATTGCATCCGCGACCATTGTTCACGCCGAGCAAGCCATCAAGGGCATAGAAGCAAACCTGCACGTGCTATGCGAGAAGCCACTCTCCGTGACCGTCGAAGGTGTAAGTTCTATCCCAACCCACCTCCTTTCTTCACCTCCATGATAGCTACGATAACTAACTTGCTCGCAATAGTCCCAAACCGTATTGGACGCCGCGAAGAAGAAGCCCCATCTCAAAGTCATGTGCGGCTTCTCCCGCCGCTTCGACGACTCCTACCGCGACGCGTACAACAAGATGGACTCTGGCCTAATCGGGCGACCCTCCATCTTCCGCTCGCAAACCTGCGACAAGCTCGACCCGTCGGGCTTCTTCGTTGCCTACGCCGAGTTCTCAGGTGGCATCTTCGTCGACTGCTCCATCCACGACATCGATCTCGCGCTCTGGTTCTTCGGCCAAGACAGCAAGGTGAAATCCGTTGTGGCGTCCGGCATCACGGCCGTGCAGCCCGAGCTGGCCAAGCACAAGGATGTGGATAACGGGGTTGGCATTGTCGAGTTCTACGGCGGCCAGATTGCGTATCTGTTCTGTAGTCGCATGATGGCGGCGGGCCAGGACGATGCTACGGAGATCATTGGTACGGAGGGGAAGCTCACGGTCAACGCCCAGCCCTCGAGCAACCTGGTGAACATCTATGAGTCGACGGGCATTAGGAGGGAGATCCCAGCCCATTATTACGGCAGATTCGAGCAGGCGTTTGTGAATGAGGCGAATGAATTTACGAGCTGTATCTTGGATGATCTGAAGCTGCCGATGAAGTTGAGTGGTGCGGTGCAGGCGGTTAAGATAGGGTGTGCGCTTCAAGAGAGCTTGAATTCGGGGAAGAAGATTTATTTCGATGAGGTGGGAAGGAGATCTGAAAAGGCACAGCTTTGATTTACTTTAGATCGTTGGTAGCGTTAGACTTTTGGGTTGATGATATAAGTATGCAGCAATTATATGAGCGTTTCATCTGACAGACTGTCTGTGATTTTATCTGAATGGAATATTAATATGAGAACAATATCTTGTACACTATACTTCCACGCCTCGGAGGAATTATTAGACTTAAAAGGACATGCAATAACATATACGGCTTTGTATAGATCATTCTAACATTGGTAGACTCATCAGATGCTTTTATCTACCGCATGCATACCCTGTAAAACCCTTAGACTTTGAGGCCTCGAGGGGTGAAAAGAGTAATTGTGACAATTGAGTACGAAGAGGAATTGATTCAGCAGTAGTAGTTTTATATTATAGAAGAGGCATCATGGTCTGTCTTGAAAAGTCAAAATATTATAGTATATTTAGGGGTATAACCACATTCGACGAAGCGTGTTCATAAATAAAGTAACGAAAGCCAAAATTTATTCTTCTATGTAGTTGGAAGAATCCTATCCAGGTGAATTCCTATCCAAGTGAATACCATGGTTCATGTGCCGCATCTTAATTCTCTCATACACTGTACGCCCCCCAAAAAAACACACTACCAGTCGAGAACCTTCTTTGGGAAAAACTCATCGATGAGCTCCATGTAATATGGCTGTAGGGCAGTGAGTGTTAGCTTTGAAAGTGAAGTATGGGAATAGGAATAGGATGTTTCCATACCTTGAGCGTCTCGACATCTGGCACACCATCATCCTTGCTATAAAGATCATAAGGATTGAAAGCCTGAACCGCCTCCAACATCTTCTCGTCATGAGGCGTCATGAAGTACTTGTACGCACCCTCCTTGTGCCACGGGTAAAAGGAGTGGTACCGGATCATAGCAAGGGCTTCAGCAGGTAACGTCGACTGGTCTTTGACAACATGATACAGATACTCATCGTGTCCCCACGACAGCATGATGTTGTCGATGCCGCAGCCAGGCGAGTAGATGCCGTACTTGGTGCTGTAGATGGGGTCTTTGGTATCGGGGTTCTTCTCAAAGGTATCGTACGGCTTCTCGCTATAGATGATCCCAGGACTCCACGCACACCCTACAGGGAACGTATCACCAACCACATCCCACTGTGCCTGGCTGTCGCGGAATGCGCAGATCAGCTTGCCGAGATCGTGGATCAGACCCGTGACTTGCATCCATCGCGGCTTGCCGTCCCGACGCATGGCCTCGGCGGATTGTAACAGATGCTGGATTTGAGAGAGCGAGGTGTCCGGGTCGGAATCGTCTACGAATTTGTTGAGTCTCTCCATGGCCTCCCAGATGCTCATCTTGGCGCGTACTTTCGACTTGAAGTCATTGCGGGCCCATAGGTTGTAGGCGACGGTCTGGTTCTCGTGTTGGGTTCGGTAGAGACCGACGACGGTCTCGTCAGCTTGGTCGTACTGGCGGAATTTGGTCTTGTCTTTGTCGGCGTCGAATTCGGACTTCTTCCTTAACTCGTCCTTGAGAACGTTGATGGCGTCAATCTTGTCGGACATTTCCTCGAGGGCTTTGCCAGTGCCATTATGGGAGGAGATGGTGGAAATGGGGTCAATGGCTGAAGGTGCCATGATGAAGGGAGGGAGGGAGTTTAGAAGTT
>QGMJ01000962.1:0-10912 GCA_007821545.1 Lachnellula subtilissima
ACAATGGGCTTAAACTAGATCAGCCACGAAATGTTTGCACGACCTATAAGGAACATATTGCGTATACTAGTAATACTATCCTACAACGCCAACACTGTGAATAACGTAACAGACATATCTACCCTAATTTGTAAATATCATACCAGCTCTCCTTACGCCGCCGCAGCATCCGCACAAACCGCCCTAATCTCTTCACCCAACTCCACGTCTTCCACGGCAAACTCCGGCTCGATAACCACAAGTTCATCCATCAAATCCGCCAAAAACTCGCACCAGAAATCCCCTCCGGAAGCCTTAAACGCCCAATTCGCATCCAGGTAATCCGTCGCGCCAGGTTGAGCAGCCGTTCTCCAGAATTGGGAGAAGTATTGAACCCCGGCGAAATCTCCTGCGTTGCAGACGGAAATTGTCTCCGGTTCGGGGCGTGGGGTGTCTCTAGCTGTCTTCAAACCCATCGATTCTCGGAACCAATCGAGGTTAGAACGCTTTTTCATTTCGACTTCGTACGTAGCGTTGTAGCAGTTTTTGCCCGTGGCCGATTGCTGGGCTGTAAGGGCTGCGGATTTGATCATCGCATCTCTTAGACTGGTTGCATTATATTGGCTGCTCTTAACAGTTACGTCTATCTCGCCGTAGGATAGGGAGTCGTCTTCGATGAAGGGGATTTGACCTATGGACACGGTGTCGGTTTCTGAACACTTGGTTACGGATGTTGTCTGCGTTACGGGCGGACAGAGCTTTTCGAGAGCTGAGGATATGGATGTGTAGAGCGCGGTGCCGGTCAGAGTCCCGACGTGAACGGGTGAGGAACCTGCTTGTACGGATGCGGCGGCTGCCTGGGGAAAGCAACCCGGGATTGTGGTGCAGGAGTCTTCGTTCACTACCACGGGGCTGCAGACTTGGCACAATGCCGTATTTGTTGTGGCGGGTCCCAGGGCTGTGTTGGTGGTGATAACTGCTGTAGCGCCCGGCATGCTTTTGTAGGCACAGCTTGCATCTGGTCCAGTTGCCGTTGCAAGATCGACTGTAAGAATAGGGAGTGTTGAGGAGTTGCAGAGGCAAAATGCCTTATCGACGCCCTCATCTGGATCAGCTTCGTGCAGGGTACAAGATGGGGCTGGCGTTGGAGCTGGAGCCGATGTCACTGGAGGTGAGGCTCCTAATGTTGCGCAAGCTGCAGCAGTTGGAGCTGCTCTTTTGATGTGCGAGTATTTGGCGTCTTCTCTTTTCACGATTTGGCGGGGAACATTCAAGTGGGCGTTGTGGTAGGCAATGATGGCTTGTTCGCATTCATTTACTCGACTTTCAAAGTCGCTTGATTGGGCATTCCGAAGGTTTCTAAACTCAAAGAGAGGAACGGCGCGAGAGCTGGTTCCGTAAAGGTTTTCCAATGCTGTACCGAGAAAGCCGATGGACTTGTCGATGATTTCATCGAGAGTAGTGAGCGCATCAGGTACAGTCCCACCTTGAATACCGTTGATCCAATCGGAAACTTTGAGCGACTGAGGCTGATGATTAGATGAACTGGTAAGAGTGAAGGTTTGTCCGTCCATCTTCGTTCCTGTCACTGGCGCTTGAACCGTTCCGCTGCAATAATCTGTGTCGATGCTAGATATACAAGTCAGCTTAGCTGTTTCAACATATGTGTCAATAGCTTACACAACATTGGTACCATCATTCTTATAACAAGCAAGAACCTTTACGATGTCGTAGAGTGTACCAGGAACTGCTCCCTTTACCTGAGCGAAAATGGTAGTAAAGTCCGATCGAGGCATAATAGTAGTTAACATCTTCGGGCTCTCATCTTCACCGAAAGCCTTAGCTGACTTCGCATAAGACATAACGAGCGAAAAGAATCCTAGAACATCATCCTTTACGGCTGTCGATGAAATCTTGTTTGGGCTACTCTGGAAGAAGTCTTTTGTTACGGAAATCATCCGTTGAGAGACGAGAGCTCGCTTGCCCTGCGCATTGAGCTTTGGCAGTAAAGGATGTTCTTGATTTGCAGTGTTCTTAGCAAACAAGTCGCTAATCGCCTCTAGAGGTAACGGCGCCGTGACCTGAGGAGCCCATAGGATAGCCCCAGAATCTCCACCTGCATCCGGCGTGGTAATCTTCCAAGGATTACAGGTACTTTGATCGATATTAAATGAGTTAGGGTTCATCTTAGTAGACGGATCCCAAGCTGCCTAGAGCCAGGCCATTAGTATGTTTACCGTCAGAACTCCCAACCACCACTTACCAGATCCGCCGCAATAGCAGCAGCAGCTTTCCCCGCATCCCCAGTCCCGATCTTCACTACTCTACCATCAATAATATACTCCGCATCAAGCACATCAGCATCCGACTGCGTATCCGCCGTCAGTGCCCAATTCTGCCCCTGACCTCGCCCGGCAATCATCTTCCCCTTCGACGAAAATGTAGACTGTTCGTCGCAGTTTCCTGAGACGCTAGATAAGAGAATGGCACCGGTTTCGAACTCGACACCGATTCCGGCGGATTTGTCGCTAGTGGGACCGTCAGAGGTTGAGGTTTCCAAGCCTGTCTCATCGTCTGGGCAGGAACCGATGCCTGCTGCTTTGGCGATAGGTAGAGAAAGAAGGAATGGGAGCAAGGCTAAGGCTTGCGATGGAGAGATAGTAAATAGATGCATGATGAAATGTAATGTAATTTAAATGATTGTGAGAAGGAAAGCGAACTTGAAAGAATGAATAACTCAGTTATCAAGGAGTGACTATGAATGAAAGATGATGGAAACGCATTTTTTTGACAGTTACGGACAAGTAATTATATATGAAGAATCAAAGGAAGGAATGAAGTACATTGCAAAACAACTGTTGGCAATGCCCCAATGCTAATAGCTGAGAGTCAATACATCATGCACACAGTCGAGAGGCACAATGAGGCGATGAGATGAGCTATCCAGGGAGGCCAATGAAAGAACCGCATTTCTCCAATCGCCCATTAGAGAATCCATCCTGAAGATCATATCTGACCAGAGAGTTGCGCAGTTCTTCGAAAATAGCAAAAATATGATCAAAAATAAGTTATTATTCACCAGAAGTTCTTCTCGGCAGGATCCGAGTTTCCCAGCTCGGCTGGGTTTCTTATACCACCTCAGCACCATGGCACTGCCCTGCGTGCTTGTGGGGGCGGCTGTACTTTTATTTCTCACACGAGTCTCTAAGACATGCGAGACAAAGGTCTAAAAATATGCTAAAAAAAGCTTCGCTATACTTGACTGTAGTTGTGCGGCACCGACGTCTAGCTCGTGGACTTTAAGAATGGGGGCTCCGCGGGCCAGGGCGTATGTGTAAGGTAACGCACGCTTACCCGCATGCTCAGGCTGTAAACTCGTAGCCGCAAGCACAAGGCTACTCGAGTACTGCTCGGGAGTACTCGTAGCTGGCCAAGAAAAAGTGAGAATATTTACAGAAGCCAGGCATTCCAATTAATCCTTTTATCTTCGGTATTTTCCCTTCGAGTTTGGAAAGAGAGGTCATCGTCCTCACCCACATGCATACCTTTCACTGAAAAGAGGGGGCGAGGCGAGGGGGTGGGTTTGTTGATTCGGTTAGCATCCCGGTGGTGATCGTATTTAGAAGTCGTTGCAGGCTGCACAGCGTGTCAGCGCTGCTTTGGGATCACCACCTTGAGCCATGCTTACCAATGTAACCCTGGTTGTCTCTGAATAACTTTAATATTCATTTATTATTGGACCAACCTGTTATGCTCCTTTCCCCAAGGCTTGAGCGCTCAAACATGGCCTCCTAAGGACAGCTGCATTACGAGTAGCATCTACATTAGCCAGCCGTTAGCCGCAGGGTGTGCCTCTGAGGTGCACACAAGCTAAAAAAAAACGTACCAGCCTCGGGGGTCAGCTGTCCCAGTTGTATCCTTCTACCCATTAAATTCATCGAGTCGTGCGAGCGGGAAACCTGGCAATCAGCTATCACCAGATTCTACAGTCAAATAATTACCCTCAACTTGAACTCACAACATGGACTCACAATTGCCCTCAAGACTCCGAAATGACAACTCTGCTCTTTCGTCATTACCGATAGAGTTGACTATAAGATTTTTCTGTCTACTTCCATCATTTTCGGATGTTTTTGCCTTAGCACAAACCTCTCGGAGATTCAGTCGTATCTGGACCGAAAATGTTACAACAATCTACAATGAAGTCTCACCCAGGGGTCTCTCGTGCGAACACTACGCACGTATCTTCTTGTCAGATCAAGGAGGACCAACTCCGGAGAAACAGTTGTCTGCTCAAGACGTCTTTTGTATGGTACGTAATTCTCGGAGAGTAGAAAGAGCCATTCTTCAATTCGAACTCGAGATCGTACCCAAAGTCAAATGTAAGTCTCCCAAGTATAGTTCAGATACATTATGCAGAAGCCTAATAAGTTAAAAGGCGGTGTATATGATGCTCCAGAATCTTACGGACCACCGGTACCTGGTAGAAACAGGCACCCGCCACATCTGACTCGGGGGGAACGAGCACGCTTTATACGGATATATTACCAGCTCTGGGGATTAATGAAGCTCGAAACCCCCAACGTGCAAGCGAGACTTGACAGCATACGACTGAAAGATCTGTTCCTACTATATGAGATGTCCAGATTAAACCAGAGTATTGGGTTGGAAGAGGTCCTTCCTTCGTTTCCAGATCCACAACCGCAGCCCGGATCGGTCCGCGCTATTCGAAGGCGGCCATCGGAGAAGCGCAGGTCCTTGGAGAAATTGATCTGGGAGCTTATTGAGAAGGTTTACCAACGGATCCATAATGATGAGCCGGATTATCCTTGGGTAGTCGAGTGCAAAGAAGATGGCTACATGTATTACAGGATTATGTGGGATCATTGGCAATCTGAGCTGAAAGGAATATCGTGCAGTCGAGGATCGCGAAATCCGAATGTGGAGCCTAAAGATAAACAGGAGTCGTTCTATGCAGATAGCTCGGATGAGGAGTTTGAGACGTAAATGTTCCGCTTCAAAGAATAGAGCAAACAGTCAAGATAACGAGAGCGAATATAGTATTTAGGAGATCAATATATAGTGCGACCTCTTGTGGAGATTTCATGATCCAAGGGAGGCATAGTATTCGGATTATTAAAACTCTCTACCTTATACTTAAGTATCCTCAGAAGGATAAGCCTAGTATAAATATTCCATAGCACACTCACTCGAGCCGAAGTGAAACGGATTTTAACTCTTCAGTGATAGGGGGTCTAGGATCAGCGCTTTAAGGGGTATTCCAAGCAATGTCAAAAACCTCTTATATCTGGAGATTTAAATATGCTTCTTTCAATTGATACGAGTCGTAGTGGATCTAAGCTTGAATTGCGAATGCTTATTCGATTTGGCCAGAGTAAGTATAAATAGTAAATGGACTGACCACCGCCTGGACGTAGACTTTGTAGTACTGCTTTTATGCAAATAGTATTTAGACCTTTTAAGAGAAGATCTTAGGTAGCCAGGTCTAATCATATTTACATTTATGTACATGGGCGATTTTAGAGTTTAAAGTTATTGCACCAGTGGTGGGGGCTGGGGGGCTACACTCCGCCGTCGAAGGGGGGGTCGGATCGGAATATTGTTCTGCCGACCGCGGGGTAGCTCCTTCTTACATGCGAGTTCTGCCTCCAAACGAAATAAAATCTTGGTACAAGAGAAGACATACCATTTCTCTCGCCTCTGTCTTCCAATAAACCCCTTACTCAGCTTCTCAGACATCTATCTACCCAACATGGCAGAAGCAACAAAACCCAACCCTCAAACAAACGACCCAGATGTCCCCAAAACTCGAAAGGCCTTCGTGCCTCTCGGTATAGCTCCCCCTCCAATCCTAGGCAATAAACAATACACTGACATACCCATGCAGAGAATAACCCCGAAGTAATGACCTCCCTAGTCCACAAGCTCGGCCTCTCCCACGCCCTCTCCTTCCACGACGTCTACAGCATCACCGACCCCGACATGCTAGCCTTCGTGCCCCGCCCCGCAGCCGCGCTCCTGCTCGTCTTCCCCGTCAGCACCTCGTACGAGACATCGCGCATGGACGAAGATAAAGAAAAGCCGGAATACGAGGGCAAGGGCGAAGGCGAGCCTGTCGTGTGGTATAAGCAGACGATCCGGAATGCGTGTGGGCTGATTGGTATCTTGCATGCGCTGAGTAATGGGCTGGCGACGAATTTTATCGGTTAGTGATCCCTATTTGGCTTGTCTTGTCTTGTCTTGCTCGGTCGGTCATGGTTGTAGAAGTGGAGTGGAGTATGCTGATTTTCGATGATGGTGGGACTGTAGAGCCGGACTCGGATCTCCATAAACTAGTCAAAGATGCTATACCCCTGGCTCCAGCCCAGCGTGCCGATTTGCTATACAACTCGCAGGCCCTGGAGAGCGCGCACCAAAGTGCGGCCACACAGGGAGATAGTGCGGCTCCGGGTGCTGAGGATAACATTGACTTGCACTATGTGTGTTTTGTGAAGGATGAGAAGAGCAATTTGTGGGAGCTGGATGGGAGGAGGAAGGGGCCGCTGAATAGGGGGGCACTGGGCGTGGATGAGGATGTGTTGAGTGAGAAGGCTCTTGAGCTTGGTGTGAAGAAGTTCTTAGCGAGGGAGGAGGCGGCTGGTGGTGGGGAGTTGAGATTCAGTGTCATTGCTTTGGCTCAGAGCTTGGATTGATGTCCTTGTTGGTTTAATGAAGATATGATGGGGCGTTATGGAATTGCATTGCTCGGACATGGACTTTTAGATTTGCATTCAAAAAATAACTACAAAGTTACAAGAGGTAGTCTCTAGCTATCATCTAGCTTGAGAAAACGGCGACACGGAAGGGAACCGAGATGGCATGCGAGGATTGAACATTCACACGTCGCGTTTGCGTCCCCAAGCCTTAAAAGGGGGAAGCTCCAGGCAAGTCACATGACGTCTAATACTCGTGTGATTATGACTATCTTTTTCGCGAGTTCATGAACTGCAATTGATGAGAGGGAATATCGATCAGATCACCGCGGTTGGTGTAAAATACAAGGGGCCTAGTGCCCTAACATTGCGGGTTCATACACTTTTAATACGAGGACTTTTCATCTGCTGTACCACCCCGCCATCCACCATCGATTATGTAATCTTAGACTTATACAATACTCATCTATGTCCAAGAAATGCTGAATGCTTGTTAGCGAGATGGTCCGAATCCGGGCTAGAAGGATACTTACTAGAGCATAATTCCAGCTCCTGTAGCCATAGCGGCAAATTGTTGAGCGGTCTTCTTCAATTCAGCCCCTCTGTCCTTACCCGTCTCTAGTAATTCCGGAATGACGGCCACGGTGCCGACGTATAGGAACGTGCCTGCAGTAAAGGGGAGAAGCATGTCACCCCACGTCAAGCTTGTACCGAGAAGACCATCAAATCGACCATCCGACCCTTGGCTGCTATTACCACCGTATTCCTGGACTGCGATACCTATGGCGGTACCTAGTAGAGCTCCCAAGGCGGTCACAAACTGTGCGCCCATTGCAGCGCGTTTCGAGAAGCCGGATTGAATCAGGAGGGCAAAGTCGCCTACTTCGTGGGGGATTTCATGGAAGAATACTGCGACGGTAGTTGTTGCGCCAATGGTGGGCGAAGCATAAAATGAAGATGCCATGGCAAGTCCATCGGTGATATTATGCGTGAAATCGGCACTGCAAAACATTAGTCGCTGCTCAGAGTGGAGGTTTCGAGAGCTTTACATCAAGTTCAGGTACCCAGCCAGCTTTACGCTAGCATTAATATCCTTTTCCTTCTCCTTCACCAGCTCCAAAGATGCTTGCCCATTTTTCCCGCTTTCCTTCTTTCGTGATCGCGTGCTCTTTGAAGGGGAAGTTTCCATCCCACTGGTAACGGCAGCTGGTTTGACAACCTCCACGACTGCATGAGAATGATCATGACCGCCTTCTCCCCCAGTCGCAATCCGGAGTCCCTTGTCCATAGCAACAAACGTGACGAACCCCACCATAATGGCAACCCCAAGCAACAAGTTCTTGTTCGGTTCAACCAGCACGAAGCGTACATGTTCAGGCGCATCCTCGCCCAGGAATATCTCGGGCAGAAGATGGAACAGCGTGTCACCCAGCAGACCTCCCACAGCGAACGCGACCATCACCGAGAGGGAGGCGGGGTCGATGTTCGGAGGACATAGCGCGAGGAGGAAGTTTGGAGGGCCCGAGATATACAGGGTCGCGAGCAGGGCATTGACGGCTGGGGTTCCGGGGAACAGCACTGCGAAGATGCGGGAAGTCAGGGTCGAGGTTTGAGGAGAGGTCGCGACTTTGTAGTTATTGAGGTCTTGCACCAGGGGGCATTCCTGGGATGGCATGTCTGTCAGTGCGGTCCCGAAAGTGGAGGGGGCGCGTATTCTCGTGTCTCACCTGAAGCTTGTCCTCAATTTCAGGGATGCTCATGGATGCAATTGACGCGGCATGTTTCTCTGCGTAGACAAACGCGACTGCGACGAGGAGCAGGAGTGCCACCCGGCGGGGATGAAAGAAAGTTGTTGCCATTATTGCGGTGGTGTTTAGGCTGGAGATGTTGAAGAGGACACCACCAAGCCAGGATGCACAGTAAGGCAAGGTTACACTCTATGTCAACAGCCGAAAACAGAAGTAGGTAGGCAGCTCGGCGCTAAGTCAGGGGTTCGGAGTTAACAACAGACAACACTTTCTCTCACTGTGATCTGTCTGCATACAACTTTCTGTTTGCCCATTCCTTTTAATCCAAGTCTCCTACGTATAGTATGTAATTGTATGTCAATATGTAGCGTGCATAATTTTTAATATATCATAATACTATGATAACGGTTGGCATAGCTGTCAACATGATTTGTTGGGCACCCATTACTGTCAACGACTTCATGATATGACTGAAGAGCAAGAAATTATCATGTAATACAAACTTTTGATTTCCTATCCCTTTCACCGACCTATTCATTATCCATTACCAACATTCATTATCCACTACCAAACAAACCATCTAAAAATCTCCTATGCGCCACGAAAAAACGCCATGGTTTCTTCTCTGCTCCTATGTACGACCCTAGGGCGAGATGCTACCAGTTTATGCCAGGCCTTCCACTCGATTAATCCCAAGTTCCCCAGCAAATATATATCCTTATCGATTCCCACGTGGCAGCGGTCCCAGCAGGCTGGGCCGGCTCAGTTACACACCACACGTAGTGCTAAAGCGATCGATCCGCCTCTTCTCAGTCCTGTTCTTCCTCGGCATCTCTCCCTCCATCCCCCCTCTCCTTGACATGTCAGATTCTCATTCAATTAACAGCTCCAGCTCCGCCTCTCCTTTGCTCCACCCGTTTTCGTGCTTGTTGAGGCCATGGTTGTGGAGAAGGAGGGAAGTTTAGCTCTGGAGAAGAAAACGCGCCGAACGCGAAACAGGGCGTGGACGATTGGAGGTTTTTTCTGTAGTTCGATGGCATATTGCTGGATTTCAGAAGCTAGTTCTGACATTTGACTTATCGAGGTTTGTTTTTCATGAGTTCGGGCGGTGGGAGGACGAGAAGACATTTCCGTATTTTCTTTTTCTTTTTTTCTGCTCTGTGTTTGAAAGATGATGGGATTGCTTTCAGGGCTTGAGATAGAACAGAGTAGAACAGAACAGGGTTTTGAAGTATATATTGGATGCTCAAGATATTATAAATGGGCGGACATCTTATACTTGTATTTATTCGCGATCCGATACGATACCACACGATGTTCTACTCTGTACAACAAACTGTCGATTAATACTCTCCAAGAGGGCCACCAACGCGAGGTTGATGAAGCTCGCGGGTTGAAGCCTAAAGAAGTTAAGTCTCTCAACCACCTTATACCGACCGTATGTCTGAACGACTCGGATACGATACGCCGCGACTACGTGGCTTTGCGCTAATCAACCACTCAATAAAGTGAGACAGCCATACGCTTTGCCTTTTCCCCCATATACTCGAGTACCCATTAATTATTGTTCATTCTCAGGATCCATATTGAACCAATGACACTCCGGGTCGTGATTTCTGTTTGATGTTCTACGAGTCGACCCGGCCGACGGCAGCATGGCCAAAAATAGTAAGGTTTCGCGATATCCCCGATCCTCGATGGCCCGTTCACTCTCTAGGTCTATTACTTGGGTAGACTTTCGTAAACACCTACTTGACTAACTACTTTCAACAACTTTTGGCGAAATCGTCGTAACCAAGCCAATTGTTTTGAAGGATGGTCGCTTTATTTCACTCTTCAGTCACTGATGTTCGCGTGGCAATTATACTCCTTGTCACTTAATGAATTTAGATTCGGGCTCCAACTTAAACACCTGGGAATTCTCACGTTGAAGTTCGCTTGGCTATTAGGCTCTTGCTGATCTATGGATTTATACTAGGCTACGGATGTAAAGAGCTACTTGTAAATGTAGGATTCTATCGATCCACGTTAAGTAGTGGGGAGTGTTAGACTCAAAAGAGAAAAATGCGAGAGGTCGTACTCGTGCTTCTTTTCTATAAACGAAAGTGACCGACTTTGACAAAAGGCCATCCGGATTCCAAAATGGTCAAGGCAGAGTGCGGTTTCGCAAGTCACACTCATTATTGCAAGGGTTACAGGTTCTACGGAGAACACGCTCTGGCAAGGATGCTATGGCCTATTCCCATTGGCATATGAACGAGCAACGCAGCTCGACCCAAAGTGCTGGGTTACGGGCTTAACCTATCAATTGTCCACTCCCCATCCCCTTCCTTACCTTCCCCTTTCCTATACGCGAACCGATCATGCAACCGACTCTGCCTCCCCTGCCAAAACTCTACCTCTACGGGCTTCACCCTCAGACCGCCCCAATGCTCCGGCACGGGTATTCGTTCCTCGCCCTCAAACCGCTTC